>JBAWUR020000208.1:0-40967 GCA_038363175.2 Artibeus lituratus
GCCTCCTGACCCGGGCAGCCGCTCCACCACACCCCCAGCCCGGCCGGGCCGGCTTTTTTACCCCGGCGGCCGCTCCACCACAACCGGAGCCCCGCCGGGCCAGCTGGTTGACCCGCGCGGCCGCTCCACAACCAACCGAGCCCGGCCGGGCCGGCTTCCTGACCCGGGCAGCCGCTCCACAACACCCCGAGCCCGGCCGGATCGGCTTCTTTACCCCGGCGGCCGCTCCACCACAACCGGAGCCCCGCCGGGCCAGCTGGTTGACCCGGGAGCCGCTCCACAACCGACCGAGCTCGGCCGGGCCGGCTTCCTGACCCGGGCGGCCGCTCCACCACACCCCCAGCCCGGCCGGGCCGGCTGCTTTACCCCGGCGGCAGCTCCACCACAACCGGAGCCCCGCCGGGCCAGCTGGTTGACCCGGGCGGCCGCTCCACAACCAACCGAGCCCGGCCGGGCCGGTTTCCTGACCCGGGCGGCCGCTCCACCACACCCCGAGCCGGGCCGGGCCGGCTGCTTTACCCCGGCGGCCGCTCCACCACAACCGAGGCCCCGCCGGGCCAGCTGGTTGACCCGGGCGGCCGCTCCACAACCAACCGAGCCCGGCCGGGCCGGCTTCCTGACCCGGGCAGCCGCTTCACCACACCCCGAGCCCGGCCGGATCGGCTGCTTTACCCCGGCGGCCGCTACACCACAACCGGAGCCCCGCCGGGCCAGCTGGTTGACCCGGGAGCCGCTCCACAACCGACCGAGCTCGGCCGGGCCGGCTTCCTGACCCGGGCGGCCGCTCCATCACACCCCCAGCCCGGCCGGGCCGGCTGCTTTACCCCGGCGGCAGCTCCACCACAACCGGAGCCCCGCCGGGCCAGCTGGTTGACCCCGGAGCCGCTCCACAACCGACCGAGCTCGGCCCGGTCGGCTTCCTGACACGGTCGGCCGCTCCACCACACCCCGAGCCGGGCCGGGCCGGCTGCTTTACCCCGGCGGCCGCTCCACCACAACCGGAGCCCCCCCGGGCCAGCTGGTTGACCCGGGCGGCCGCTCCACCACAGACCGAGCCCGGCCGGGCCGGCTTTTTAACCCAGGAGGCCGCTCCACCACACCTCGAGCCGGGCCGGGCCGGCTGCTTTACCCCGGCGGCCGCTCCACCACAACCGGAGCCCCGCCGGGCCAGCTGGTTGACCCGGGCGGCCGCTCCACAACCAACCGAGCCCGGCCGGGCCGGCTTCCTGACCCGGGCAGCCGCTCCACCACACCCCGAGCCCGGCCGGTTCGGCTGCTTTACCCCGGCGGCCGCTCCACCACAACCGGAGCCCCGCCGGGCCAGCTGGTTGACCCGGGAGCCGCTCCACAACCGACCGAGCTCGGCCGGGCCGGCTTCCTGACCCGGGCGGCCGCTCCACCACACCCCCAGACCGGCCGGGCCGGCTGCTTTACCCCGGCGGCAGCTCCACCACAACCGGAGCCGCGCCGGGCCAGCTGGTTGACCCGGGAGCCGCTCCACAACCGACCGAGCTCGGCCGGGCCGGCTTCCTGACCCGGGCGGCCGCTCCACCACACCCCGAGCCGGGCCGGGCCGGCTCCTTTACCCCGGCGGCCGCTCCACCACAACCGGAGCCCCGCCGGGCCAGCTGGTTGACCCGGGCGGCCGCTCCACAACCGACCGAGCCCGGCCGGGCCGGTTTCCTGACTTGGGCGGCCGCTCCACCACACCCCGAGCCGGGCCGGGCCGGCTGCTTTACCCCGGCGGCCGCTCCACCACAACCGGAGCCCCGCCGGGCCAGCTGGTTGACCCGGGCGGCCGCTCCACAACCGACCGAGCCCGGCCGGGCCGGCTTCCTGACCCGGGCGGCCGCTCCACCACACCCCGAGCCGGGCCGGACCGGCTGCTTTACCCGGCGGCCGCTCCACCACAACCGGAGCCCCGCCGGGCCAGCTGGTTGACCCGGGCGGCCGCTCCACCACAGACCCAGCCCGGCCGGGCCGGCCTCCTGACCCGGGCTGCCGCTACACCACACCCTGAGCCCGGCCGGATCGGCTGCTTTACCCCGGCGGACGCTCCACCACAACCGGAGCCCCGCCGGGCCAGCTGGTTGTCCCGGGAGCCGCTCCACAACCGACCGAGCTCGGCCGGGCCGGCTTCCTGACCCGGGCGGCCGCTCCACCACACCCCCAGCCCGGCCGGGTAGGCTGCTTTACCCCGGCGGCCGCTCCACCACAACCGGAGCCCCGCCGGGCCAGCTGGTTGACCCGGGAGCCGCTCCACAACCGACCGAGCTCGGCCGGGCCGGCTTCCTGACCCGGGCGGCCGCTCCACCACACCCCGAGCCGGGCCGGGCCGGCTGCTTTACCCCGGCGGCCGCTCCACCACAACCGGAGCCCCCCCGGGCCAGCTGGTTGACCCGGGCGGCCGCTCCACCACAGACCGAGCCCGGCCATGCCGGCTTTTTAACCCAGGAAGCCGCTCCACCACACCTCGAGCCGGGCCGGGCCGGCTGCTTTACCCCGGCGGCCGCTCCACCACAACCGGAGCCCCGCCGGGCCAGCTGGTTGACCCGGGCGGCCTCTCCACCACAGACCGAGCCTGGCCGGGCCGGCCTCCTGACCCGGGCGGCCGCTCCACCACACCCCGAGCCCGGCCGGGCCGGCTTCTTTACCCCGGCGGCCGCTCCACCACAACCGGAGCCCCGCCGGGCAAGCTGGTTGACCCGGGCGGCCGCTCCACAACCGACCGAGCCCGGCCGGGCCGGCTTCCTGACCCGGGCAGCCGCTCCACCACACCCCGAGCCCGGCCGGATCGGCTGCTTTACCCCGGCGGCCGCTCCACCACAACCGGAGCCCCGCCGGGCCAGCTGGTTGACCCGGGAGCCGCTCCACAACCGACCGAGCTCGGCCGGGCCGGCTTCCTGACCCGGGCGGCCGCTCCACCACACCCCCAGCCCGGCCGGGCCGGCTGCTTTACCCCGGCGGCAGCTCCACCACAACCGGAGCCCCGCCGGGCCAGCTGGTTGACCCGGGCGGCCGCTCCACAACCAACCGAGCCCGGCCGGGCCGGTTTCCTGACCCGGGCGGCCGCTCCACCACACCCCGAGCCCGGCCGGATCGGATGCTTTACCCCGGCGGCCGCTCCACCACAACCGGAGCCCCGCCGGGCCAGCTGGTTGACCCGGGAGCCGCTCCACAACCGACCGAGCTCGGCCGGGCCGGCTTCCTGACCCGGGCGGCCGCTCCACCACACCCCCAGCCCGGCCGGGCCGGCTGCTTTACCCCGGCGGCAGCTCCACCACAACCGGAGCCCCGCCGGGCCAGCTGGTTGACCCGGGAGCCGCTCCACAACCGACCGAGCTCGGCCGGGCCGGCTTCCTGACCCGGGCGGCCGCTCCACCACAGACCGAGCCCGGCCAGGCCGGCTTCCTAACCCAGGAGGCCTCTCCACCACACCTCGAGCCGGGCCGGGGCGGCTGCTTTACCCCGGCGGCCGCTCCACCACAACCGGAGCCCCGCCGGGCCAGCTGGTTGACCCGGGCGGCCGCTCCATAACCGACCGAGCCCGGCCGGGCCGGCTTCCTGACCCGGGCGGCCGCTCCACCACACCCCCAGACCGGCCGGGCCGGCTGCTTTACCCCGGTGGCAGCTCCACCACAACCGGAGCCGCGCCGGGCCAGCTGGTTGACCCGGGAGCCGCTCCACAACCGACCGAGCTCGGCCGGGCCGGCTTCCTGACCCGGGCGGCCGCTCCACCACACCCCGAGCCGGGCCGGGCCGGCTGCTTTACCCCGGCGGCCGCTCCACCACAACCGGAGCCCCGCCGGGCCAGCTGGTTGACCCGGGCGGCCGCTCCATAACCGACCGAGCCCGGCCGGGCCGGCTTCTTGACCCGGGCGGCCGCTCCACCACACCCCGAGCCCGGCCGGGCCGGCTTCTTTACCCCGGCGGCCGCTCCACCACAACCGGAGCCCCGCCGGGCAAGCTGGTTGACCCGGGCGGCCGCTCCACAACGGACCGAGCCCGGCCGGGCCGGCTTCCTGACCCGGGCAGCCGCTCCACCACACCCCGAGCCCGGCCGGATCGGCTGCTTTACCCCGGCGGCCGCTCCACCACAACCGGAGCCCCGCCGGGCCAGCTGGTTGACCCGGGAGCCGCTCCACAACCGACCGAGCTCGGCCGGGCCGGCTTCCTGACCCGGGCGGCCGCTCCACCACACCCCCAGCCCGGTTGGGCCGGCTGCTTTACCCCGGCGGCAGCTCCACCACAACCGGAGCCTCGCCGGGCCAGCTGGTTGACCCGGGCGGCCGCTCCACAACCAACCGAGCCCGGCCGGGCCGGTTTCCTGACCCGGGCGGCCGCTCCACCACACCCCGAGCCGGGCCGGGCCGGCTGCTTTACCCCGGCGGCCGCTCCACCACAACCGGAGCCCCGCCGGGCCAGCTGGTTGACCCGGGCGGCCGCTCCATAACCGACCGAGCCCGGCCGGGCCGGCTTCCTGACCCGGGCGGCCGCTCCACCACACCCCGAGCCCGGCCGGGCCGGCTGCTTTACCCCGGCGGCCGATCCACCACAACCGGAGCCCCGCCGGGCCAGCTGGTTGACCCGGGAGCCGCTCCACAACCGACCGAGCCCGGCCGGGCCGGCTTCCTGACCGGGGCGGCCGCTCCACCACACCCCGAGCCGGGCCGGGCCGGCTACTTTACCCTGGCGGCCGCTCCACCACAACCGGAGCCCCCCCGGGCCAGCTGGTTGACCCGGGCGGCCGCTTCACAACAGACCGAGCCCGGCCGGGCCGGCTTCCTAACCCAGGAGGCCGCTCCACCACAGACCGAGCCCGGCCGGGCCGGCTTCCTAACCCAGGAGGCCGCTCCACCACACCTCGAGCCGGGCCGGGCCGGCTGCTTTACCCCGGCGGCCGCTCCACCACAACCGGAGCCCCGCCGGGCCAGCTGGTTGACCCGGGAGATGCTCCACAACCGACCGAGCCCGGCCGGGCCGGCTTCCTGACCGGGGCGGCCGCTCCACCACACCCCGAGCCGGGCCGGGCCGGCTACTTTACCCTGGCGGCCGCTCCACCACAACCGGAGCCCCCCCGGGCCAGCTGGTTGACCCGGGCGGCCGCTCCACCACAGACCGAGCCCGGCCGGGCCGGCTTCCTAACCCAGGAGGCCGCTCCACCACACCTCGAGCCGGGCCGGGCCTGCTGCTTTACCCCGGCGGCCGCTCCACCACAACCGGAGCCCCGCCGGGCCAGCTGGTTGACCCGGGCGGCCGCTCCACCACAGACCGAGCTCGGCCGGGCCGGCTTCCTGACCCGGGCGGCCGCTCCATCACACCCCCAGCCCGGCCGGGCCGGCTGCTTTACCCCGGCGGCAGCTCCACCACAACCGGAGCCCCGCCGGGCCAGCTGGTTGACCCCGGAGCCGCTCCACAACCGACCGAGCTCGGCCCGGCCGGCTTCCTGACACGGTCGGCCGCTCCACCACACCCCGAGCCGGGCCGGGCCGGCTGCTTTACCCCGGCGGCCGCTCCACCACAACCGGAGCCCCCCCGGGCCAGCTGGTTGACCCGGGCGGCCGCTCCACCACAGACCGAGCCCGGCCGGGCCGGCTTTTTAACCCAGGAGGCCGCTCCACCACACCCCGAGCCGGGCCGGGCCGGCTGCTTTACCCCGGCGGCCGCTCCACCACAACCGGAGCCCCCCCGGGCCAGCTGGTTGACCCGGGCGGCCGCTCCACAACCAACCGAGCCCGGCCGGGCCGGCTTCCTGACCCGGGCAGCCGCTCCACCACACCCCGAGCCCGGCCGGTTCGGCTGCTTTACCCCGGCGGCCGCTCCACCACAACCGGAGCCCCGCCGGGCCAGCTGGTTGACCCGGGAGCCGCTCCACAACCGACCGAGCTCGGCCGGGCCGGCTTCCTGACCCGGGCGGCCGCTCCACCACACCCCCAGACCGGCCGGGCCGGCTGCTTTACCCCGGCGGCAGCTCCACCACAACCGGAGCCGCGCCGGGCCAGCTGGTTGACCCGGGAGCCGCTCCACAACCGACCGAGCTCGGCCGGGCCGGCTTCCTGACCCGGGCGGCCGCTCCACCACACCCCGAGCCGGGCCGGGCCGGCTGCTTTACCCCGGCGGCCGCTCCACCACAACCGGAGCCCCGCCGGGCCAGCTGGTTGACCCGGGCGGCCGCTCCACAACCGACCGAGCCCGGCCGGGCCGGCTTCCTGACCCGGGCGGCCGCTCCACCACACCCCGAGCCGGGCCGGACCGGCTGCTTTACCCGGCGGCCGCTCCACCACAACCGGAGCCCCGCCGGGCCAGCTGGTTGACCCGGGCGGCCGCTCCACCACAGACCCAGCCCGGCCGGGCCGGCCTCCTGACCCGGGCTGCCGCTCCACCACACCCTGAGCCCGGACGGATCGGCTGCTTTACCCCGGCGGACGCTCCACCACAACCGGAGCCCCGCCGGGCCAGCTGGTTGTCCCGGGAGCCGCTCCACAACGGACCGAGCTCGGCCGGGCCGGCTTCCTGACCCGGGCGGCCGCTCCACCACACCCCCAGCCCGGCCGGGTAGGCTGCTTTACCCCGGCGGCCGCTCCACCACAACCGGAGCCCCGCCGGGCCAGCTGGTTGACCCGGGAGCCGCTCCACAACCGACCGAGCTCGGCCGGGCCGGCTTCCTGACCCGGGCGGCCGCTCCACCACACCCCGAGCCGGGCCGGGCCGGCTGCTTTACCCCGGCGGCCGCTCCACCACAACCGGAGCCCCCCCGGGCCAGCTGGTTGACCCGGGCGGCCGCTCCACCACAGACCGAGCCCGGCCATGCCGGCTTTTTAACCCAGGAAGCCGCTCCACCACACCTCGAGCCGGGCCGGGCCGGCTGCTTTACCCCGGCGGCCGCTCCACCACAACCGGAGCCCCGCCGGGCCAGCTGGTTGACCCGGGAGATGCTCCACAACCGACCGAGCCCGGCCGGGCCGGCTTCCTGACCGGGGCGGCCGCTCCACCACACCCCGAGCCGGGCCGGGCCGGCTACTTTACCCTGGCGGCCGCTCCACCACAACCGGAGCCCCCCCGGGCCAGCTGGTTGACCCGGGCGGCCGCTCCACCACAGACCGAGCCCGGCCGGGCCGGCTTCCTAACCCAGGAGGCCGCTCCACCACACCTCGAGCCGGGCCGGGCCTGCTGCTTTACCCCGGCGGCCGCTCCACCACAACCGGAGCCCCGCCGGGCCAGCTGGTTGACCCGGGCGGCCGCTCCACCACAGACCGAGCTCGGCCGGGCCGGCTTCCTGACCCGGGCGGCCGCTCCATCACACCCCCAGCCCGGCCGGGCCGGCTGCTTTACCCCGGCGGCAGCTCCACCACAACCGGAGCCCCGCCGGGCCAGCTGGTTGACCCCGGAGCCGCTCCACAACCGACCGAGCTCGGCCCGGCCGGCTTCCTGACACGGTCGGCCGCTCCACCACACCCCGAGCCGGGCCGGGCCGGCTGCTTTACCCCGGCGGCCGCTCCACCACAACCGGAGCCCCCCCGGGCCAGCTGGTTGACCCGGGCGGCCGCTCCACCACAGACCGAGCCCGGCCGGGCCGGCTTTTTAACCCAGGAGGCCGCTCCACCACACCCCGAGCCGGGCCGGGCCGGCTGCTTTACCCCGGCGGCCGCTCCACCACAACCGGAGCCCCCCCGGGCCAGCTGGTTGACCCGGGCGGCCGCTCCACAACCAACCGAGCCCGGCCGGGCCGGCTTCCTGACCCGGGCAGCCGCTCCACCACACCCCGAGCCCGGCCGGTTCGGCTGCTTTACCCCGGCGGCCGCTCCACCACAACCGGAGCCCCGCCGGGCCAGCTGGTTGACCCGGGAGCCGCTCCACAACCGACCGAGCTCGGCCGGGCCGGCTTCCTGACCCGGGCGGCCGCTCCACCACACCCCCAGACCGGCCGGGCCGGCTGCTTTACCCCGGCGGCAGCTCCACCACAACCGGAGCCGCGCCGGGCCAGCTGGTTGACCCGGGAGCCGCTCCACAACCGACCGAGCTCGGCCGGGCCGGCTTCCTGACCCGGGCGGCCGCTCCACCACACCCCGAGCCGGGCCGGGCCGGCTGCTTTACCCCGGCGGCCGCTCCACCACAACCGGAGCCCCGCCGGGCCAGCTGGTTGACCCGGGCGGCCGCTCCACAACCGACCGAGCCCGGCCGGGCCGGCTTCCTGACCCGGGCGGCCGCTCCACCACACCCCGAGCCGGGCCGGACCGGCTGCTTTACCCGGCGGCCGCTCCACCACAACCGGAGCCCCGCCGGGCCAGCTGGTTGACCCGGGCGGCCGCTCCACCACAGACCCAGCCCGGCCGGGCCGGCCTCCTGACCCGGGCTGCCGCTCCACCACACCCTGAGCCCGGACGGATCGGCTGCTTTACCCCGGCGGACGCTCCACCACAACCGGAGCCCCGCCGGGCCAGCTGGTTGTCCCGGGAGCCGCTCCACAACGGACCGAGCTCGGCCGGGCCGGCTTCCTGACCCGGGCGGCCGCTCCACCACACCCCCAGCCCGGCCGGGTAGGCTGCTTTACCCCGGCGGCCGCTCCACCACAACCGGAGCCCCGCCGGGCCAGCTGGTTGACCCGGGAGCCGCTCCACAACCGACCGAGCTCGGCCGGGCCGGCTTCCTGACCCGGGCGGCCGCTCCACCACACCCCGAGCCGGGCCGGGCCGGCTGCTTTACCCCGGCGGCCGCTCCACCACAACCGGAGCCCCCCCGGGCCAGCTGGTTGACCCGGGCGGCCGCTCCACCACAGACCGAGCCCGGCCATGCCGGCTTTTTAACCCAGGAAGCCGCTCCACCACACCTCGAGCCGGGCCGGGCCGGCTGCTTTACCCCGGCGGCCGCTCCACCACAACCGGAGCCCCGCCGGGCCAGCTGGTTGACCCGGGCGGCCTCTCCACCACAGACCGAGCCTGGCCGGGCCGGCCTCCTGACCCGGGCGGCCGCTCCACCACACCCCGAGCCCGGCCGGGCCGGCTTCTTTACCCCGGCGGCCGCTCCACCACAACCGGAGCCCCGCCGGGCAAGCTGGTTGACCCGGGCGGCCGCTCCACAACCGACCGAGCCCGGCCGGGCCGGCTTCCTGACCCGGGCAGCCGCTCCACCACACCCCGAGCCCGGCCGGATCGGCTGCTTTACCCCGGCGGCCGCTCCACCACAACCGGAGCCCCGCCGGGCCAGCTGGTTGACCCGGGAGCCGCTCCACAACCGACCGAGCCCGGCCGGGCCGGTTTCCTGACCCGGGCGGCCGCTCCACCACACCCCGAGCCGGGCCGGGCCGGCTGCTTTATCCCGGCGGCCGCTCCACCACAACCGGAGCCCCGCCGGGCCAGCTGGTTGACCCGGGCGGCCGCTCCACAACCAACCGAGCTGGTCCGGGCCGGCTTCCTGACCCGGGCAGCCGCTCCACCACACCCCGAGCCCGGCCGGATCGGATGCTTTACCCCGGCGGCCGCTCCACCACAACCGGAGCCCGGCCGGGCCAGCTGGTTGACCCGGGAGCCGCTCCACAACCGACCGAGCTCGGCCGGGCCGGCTTCCTGACCCGGGCGGCCGCTCCACCACACCCCCAGCCCGGCCGGGCCGGCTGCTTTACCCCGGCGGCAGCTCCACCACAACCGGAGCCCCGCCGGGCCAGCTGGTTGACCCGGGAGCCGCTCCACAACCGACCGAGCTCGGCCGGGCCGGCTTCCTGACCCGGGCGGCCGCTCCACCACACCCCGAGCCGGGCCGGGCCGGCTGCATTACCCCGGCGGCCGCTCCACCACAACCGGAGCCCCCCCGGGCCAGCTGGTTGACCCGGGCGGCCGCTCCACCACAGACCGAGCCCGGCCAGGCCGGCTTCCTAACCCAGGAGGCCTCTCCACCACACCTCGAGCCGGGCCGAGGCGGCTGCTTTACCCCGGCGGCCGCTCCACCACAACCGGAGCCCCGCCGGGCCAGCTGGTTGACCCGGGCGGCCGCTCCATAACCGACCGAGCCCGGCCGGGCCGGCTTCCTGACCCGGGCGGCCGCTCCACCACACCCCCAGACCGGCCGGGCCGGCTGTTTTACCCCGGTGGCAGCTCCACCACAACCGGAGCCGCGCCGGGCCAGCTGGTTGACCCGGGAGCCGCTCCACAACCGACCGAGCTCGGCCGGGCCGGCTTCCTGACCCGGGCGGCCGCTCCACCACACCCCGAGCCGGGCCGGGCCGGCTGCTTTACCCCGGCGGCCGCTCCACCACAACCGGAGCCCCGCCGGGCCAGCTGGTTGACCCGGGCGGCCGCTCCATAACCGACCGAGCCCGGCCGGGCCGGCTTCTTGACCCGGGCGGCCGCTCCACCACACCCCGAGCCCGGCCGGGCCGGCTTCTTTACCCCGGCGGCCGCTCCACCACAACCGGAGCCCCGCCGGGCAAGCTGGTTGACCCGGGCAGCCGCTCCACAACGGACCGAGCCCGGCCGGGCCGGCTTCCTGACCCGGGCAGCCGCTCCACCACACCCCGAGCCCGGCCGGATCGGCTGCTTTACCCCGGCGGCCGCTCCACCACAACCGGAGCCCCGCCGGGCCAGCTGGTTGACCCGGGAGCCGCTCCACAACCGACCGAGCTCGGCCGGGCCGGCTTCCTGACCCGGGCGGCCGCTCCACCACACCCCCAGCCCGGTTGGGCCGGCTGCTTTACCCCGGCGGCAGCTCCACCACAACCGGAGCCTCGCCGGGCCAGCTGGTTGACCCGGGCGGCCGCTCCACAACCAACCGAGCCCGGCCGGGCCGGTTTCCTGACCCGGGCGGCCGCTCCACCACACCCCGAGCCGGGCCGGGCCGGCTGCTTTACCCCGGCGGCCGCTCCACCACAACCGGAGCCCCGCCGGGCCAGCTGGTTGACCCGGGCGGCCGCTCCATAACCGACCGAGCCCGGCCGGGCCGGCTTCCTGACCCGGGCGGCCGCTCCACCACAACCGGAGCCCCGCCGGGCCAGCTGGTTGACCCGGGAGCCGCTCCACAACCGACCGAGCCCGGCCGGGCCGGCTGCTTTACCCCGGCGGCCGATCCACCACAACCGGAGCCCCGCCGGGCCAGCTGGTTGACCCGGGAGCCGCTCCACAACCGACCGAGCCCGGCCGGGCCGGCTTCCTGACCGGGGCGGCCGCTCCACCACACCCCGAGCCGGGCCGGGCCGGCTACTTTACCCTGGCGGCCGCTCCACCACAACCGGAGCCCCCCCGGGCCAGCTGGTTGACCCGGGCGGCCGCTCCACCACAGACCGAGCCCGGCCGGGCCGGCTTCCTAACCCAGGAGGCCGCTCCACCACACCTCGAGCCGGGCCGGGCCTGCTGCTTTACCCCGGCGGCCGCTCCACCACAACCGGAGCCCCGCCGGGCCAGCTGGTTGACCCGGGCGGCCGCTCCACCACAGACCGAGCCTGGCCGGGCCGGCCTCCTGACCCGGGCAGCCGCTCCACCACACCCCCAGCCCGGCCGGGCCGGCTTCTTTACCCCGGCGGCCGCTCCACCACAACCGGAGCCCCGCCGGGCCAGCTGGTTGACCCGCGCGGCCGCTCCACAACCAACCGAGCCCGGCCGGGCCGGCTTCCTGACCCGGGCAGCCGCTCCACCACACCCCGAGCCCGGCCGGATCGGCTTCTTTACCCCGGCGGCCGCTCCACCACAACCGGAGCCCCGCCGGGCCAGCTGGTTGACCCGGGAGCCGCTCCACAACCGACCGAGCTCGGCCGGGCCGGCTTCCTGACCCGGGCGGCCGCTCCACCACACCCCCAGCCCGGCCGGGCCGGCTGCTTTACCCCCGGCGGCAGCTCCACCACAACCGGAGCCCCGCCGGGCCAGCTGGTTGACCCGGGCGGCCGCTCCACAACCAACCGAGCCCGGCCGGGCCGGCTTCCTGACCCGGGCGGCCGCTCCACCACACCCCGAGCCGGGCCGGGCCGGCTGCTTTACCCCGGCGGCCGCTCCACCACAACCGAGGCCCCGCCGGGCCAGCTGGTTGACCCGGGCGGCCGCTCCACAACCAACCGAGCCCGGCCGGGCCGGCTTCCTGACCCGGGCAGCCGCTTCACCACACCCCGAGCCCGGCCGGATCGGCTGCTTTACCCCGGCGGCCGCTACACCACAACCGGAGCCCCGCCGGGCCAGCTGGTTGACCCGGGAGCCGCTCCACAACCGACCGAGCTCGACCGGGCCGGCTTCCTGACCCGGGCGGCCGCTCCATCACACCCCCAGCCCGGCCGGGCCGGCTGCTTTACCCCGGCGGCAGCTCCACCACAACCGGAGCCCCGCCGGGCCAGCTGGTTGACCCCGGAGCCGCTCCACAACCGACCGAGCTCGGCCCGGCCGGCTTCCTGACACGGTCGGCCGCTCCACCACACCCCGAGCCGGGCCGGGCCGGCTGCTTTACCCCGGCGGCCGCTCCACCACAACCGGAGCCCCCCCGGGCCAGCTGGTTGACCCGGGCGGCCGCTCCACCACAGACCGAGCCCGGCCGGGCCGGCTTTTTAACCCAGGAGGCCGCTCCACCACACCTCGAGCCGGGCCGGGCCGGCTGCTTTACCCCGGCGGCCGCTCCACCACAACCGGAGCCCCGCCGGGCCAGCTGGTTGACCCGGGCGGCCGCTCCACAACCAACCGAGCCCGGCCGGGCCGGCTTCCTGACCCGGGCAGCCGCTCCACCACACCCCGAGCCCGGCCGGTTCGGCTGCTTTACCCCGGCGGCCGCTCCACCACAACCGGAGCCCCGCCGGGCCAGCTGGTTGACCCGGGAGCCGCTCCACAACCGACCGAGCTCGGCCGGGCCGGCTTCCTGACCCGGGCGGCCGCTCCACCACACCCCCAGACCGGCCGGGCCGGCTGCTTTACCCCGGCGGCAGCTCCACCACAACCGGAGCCGCGCCGGGCCAGCTGGTTGACCCGGGAGCCGCTCCACAACCGACCGAGCTCGGCCGGGCCGGCTTCCTGACCCGGGCGGCCGCTCCACCACACCCCGAGCCGGGCCGGGCCGGCTCCTTTACCCCGGCGGCCGCTCCACCACAACCGGAGCCCCGCCGGGCCAGCTGGTTGACCCGGGCGGCGGCTCCACAACCGACCGAGCCCGGCCGGGCCGGTTTCCTGACCCGGGCGGCCGCTCCACCACACCCCGAGCCGGGCCGGGCCGGCTGCTTTACCCCGGCGGCCGCTCCACCACAACCGGAGCCCCGCCGGGCCAGCTGGTTGACCCGGGCGGCCGCTCCACCAAACCCCCAGCCCGTCCGGGCCGGCTGCTTTACCCCGGCGGCAGCTCCACCACAACCGGAGCCGCGCCGGGCCAGCTGGTTGACCCGGGAGCCGCTCCACAACCGACCGAGCTCGGCCGGGCCGGCTTCCTGACCCGGGCGGCCGCTCCACCACACCCCGAGCCGGGCCGGGCCGGCTGCTTTACCCCGGCGGCCGCTCCACCACAACCGGAGCCCCCCCGGGCCAGCTGGTAGACCCGGGCGGCCGCCCCACCACAGACCGAGCCCGGCCGGGCCGGCTTCCTAACCCAGGAGGCCGCTCCACCACACCTCGAGCCAGGCTGGGCCGGCTGCTTTACCCCGGCGGCCGCTCCACCACAACCGGAGCCCCGCCGGGCCAGCTGGTTGACCCGGCCGGCCGCTCCACCACAGACCCAGCCCCGCCGGGCCGGCCTCCTGACACGGACTGCCGCTCCACCACACCCCGAGCCGGGCCGGGCCGGCTGCTTTACCCCGGCGGCCGCTCCACCACAACCGGAGCCCCGCCGGGCCAGCTGGTTGACCCGGGCGGCCGCTCCATAACCGACCGAGCCCGGCCGGGCCGGCTTCTTGACCCAGGAGGCCGCTCCACCACACCTCGAGCCGGGCCGGGCCGGCTGCTTTACCCCGGCGGCCGCTCCACCACAACCGGAGCCCCGCCGGGCCAGCTGGTTGACCCGGGCGGCCGCTCCACAACCAACCGAGCCCGGCCGGGCCGGCTTCCTGACCCGGGCAGCCGCTCCACCACACCCCGAGCCCGGCCGGTTCGGCTGCTTTACCCCGGCGGCCGCTCCACCACAACCGGAGCCCCGCCGGGCCAGCTGGTTGACCCGGGAGCCGCTCCACAACCGACCGAGCTCGGCCGGGCCGGCTTCCTGACCCGGGCGGCCGCTCCACCACACCCCCAGACCGGCCGGGCCGGCTGCTTTACCCCGGCGGCAGCTCCACCACAACCGGAGCCGCGCCGGGCCAGCTGGTTGACCCGGGAGCCGCTCCACAACCGACCGAGCTCGGCCGGGCCGGCTTCCTGACCCGGGCGGCCGCTCCACCACACCCCGAGCCGGGCCGGGCCGGCTCCTTTACCCCGGCGGCCGCTCCACCACAACCGGAGCCCCGCCGGGCCAGCTGGTTGACCCGGGCGGCCGCTCCACAACCGACCGAGCCCGGCCGGGCCGGTTTCCTGACCCGGGCGGCCGCTCCACCACACCCCGAGCCGGGCCGGGCCGGCTGCTTTACCCCGGCGGCCGCTCCACCACAACCGGAGCCCCGCCGGGCCAGCTGGTTGACCCGGGCGGCCGCTCCACAACCGACCGAGCCCGGCCGGGCCGGCTTCCTGACCCGGGCGGCCGCTCCACCACACCCCGAGCCCGGCCGGATCGGCTGCTTTACCCCGGCGGCCGCTCCACCACAACCGGAGCCCCGCCGGGCCAGCTGGTTGACCCGGGAGCCGCTCCACAACCGACCGAGCCCGGCCGGGCCGGTTTCCTGACCCGGGCGGCCGCTCCACCACACCCCGAGCCGGGCCGGGCCGGCTGCTTTATCCCGGCGGCCGCTCCACCACAACCGGAGCCCCGCCGGGCCAGCTGGTTGACCCGGGCGGCCGCTCCACAACCAACCGAGCTGGTCCGGGCCGGCTTCCTGACCCGGGCAGCCGCTCCACCACACCCCGAGCCCGGCCGGATCGGATGCTTTACCCCGGCGGCCGCTCCACCACAACCGGAGCCCTGCCGGGCCAGCTGGTTGACCCGGGAGCCGCTCCACAACCGACCGAGCCCGGCCGGGCCGGCTTCCTGACCGGGGCGGCCGCTCCACCACACCCCGAGCCGGGCCGGGCCGGCTACTTTACCCTGGCGGCCGCTCCACCACAACCGGAGCCCCCCCGGGCCAGCTGGTTGACCCGGGCGGCCGCTCCACCACAGACCGAGCCCGGCCGGGCCGGCTTCCTAACCCAGGAGGCCGCTCCACCACACCTCGAGCCAGGCCGGGCCTGCTGCTTTACCCCGGCGGCCGCTCCACCACAACCGGAGCCCCGCCGGGCCAGCTGGTTGACCCGGGCGGCCGCTCCACCACAGACCGAGCCTGGCCGGGCCGGCCTCCTGACCCGGGCAGCCGCTCCACCACACCCCCAGCCCGGCCGGGCCGGCTTCTTTACCCCGGCGGCCGCTCCACCACAACCGGAGCCCCGCCGGGCCAGCTGGTTGACCCGCGCGGCCGCTCCACAACCAACCGAGCCCGGCCGGGCCGGCTTCCTGACCCGGGCAGCCGCTCCACCACACCCCGAGCCCGGCCGGATCGGCTTCTTTACCCCGGCGGCCGCTCCACCACAACCGGAGCCCCGCCGGGCCAGCTGGTTGACCCGGGAGCCGCTCCACAACCGACCGAGCTCGGCCGGGCCGGCTTCCTGACCCGGGCGGCCGCTCCACCACACCCCCAGCCCGGCCGGGCCGGCTGCTTTACCCCGGCGGCAGCTCCACCACAACCGGAGCCCCGCCGGGCCAGCTGGTTGACCCGGGCGGCCGCTCCACAACCAACCGAGCCCGGCCGGGCCGGTTTCCTGACCCGGGCGGCCGCTCCACCACACCCCGAGCCGGGCCGGGCCGGCTGCTTTACCCCGGCGGCCGCTCCACCACAACCGAGGCCCCGCCGGGCCAGCTGGTTGACCCGGGCGGCCGCTCCACAACCAACCGAGCCCGGCCGGGCCGGCTTCCTGACCCGGGCAGCCGCTTCACCACACCCCGAGCCCGGCCGGATCGGCTGCTTTACCCCGGCGGCCGCTACACCACAACCGGAGCCCCGCCGGGCCAGCTGGTTGACCCGGGAGCCGCTCCACAACCGACCGAGCTCGACCGGGCCGGCTTCCTGACCCGGGCGGCCGCTCCATCACACCCCCAGCCCGGCCGGGCCGGCTGCTTTACCCCGGCGGCAGCTCCACCACAACCGGAGCCCCGCCGGGCCAGCTGGTTGACCCCGGAGCCGCTCCACAACCGACCGAGCTCGGCCCGGCCGGCTTCCTGACACGGTCGGCCGCTCCACCACACCCCGAGCCGGGCCGGGCCGGCTGCTTTACCCCGGCGGCCGCTCCACCACAACCGGAGCCCCCCCGGGCCAGCTGGTTGACCCGGGCGGCCGCTCCACCACAGACCGAGCCCGGCCGGGCCGGCTTTTTAACCCAGGAGGCCGCTCCACCACACCTCGAGCCGGGCCGGGCCGGCTGCTTTACCCCGGCGGCCGCTCCACCACAACCGGAGCCCCGCCGGGCCAGCTGGTTGACCCGGGCGGCCGCTCCACAACCAACCGAGCCCGGCCGGGCCGGCTTCCTGACCCGGGCAGCCGCTCCACCACACCCCGAGCCCGGCCGGTTCGGCTGCTTTACCCCGGCGGCCGCTCCACCACAACCGGAGCCCCGCCGGGCCAGCTGGTTGACCCGGGAGCCGCTCCACAACCGACCGAGCTCGGCCGGGCCGGCTTCCTGACCCGGGCGGCCGCTCCACCACACCCCCAGACCGGCCGGGCCGGCTGCTTTACCCCGGCGGCAGCTCCACCACAACCGGAGCCGCGCCGGGCCAGCTGGTTGACCCGGGAGCCGCTCCACAACCGACCGAGCTCGGCCGGGCCGGCTTCCTGACCCGGGCGGCCGCTCCACCACACCCCGAGCCGGGCCGGGCCGGCTCCTTTACCCCGGCGGCCGCTCCACCACAACCGGAGCCCCGCCGGGCCAGCTGGTTGACCCGGGCGGCCGCTCCACAACCGACCGAGCCCGGCCGGGCCGGTTTCCTGACCCGGGCGGCCGCTCCACCACACCCCGAGCCGGGCCGGGCCGGCTGCTTTACCCCGGCGGCCGCTCCACCACAACCGGAGCCCCGCCGGGCCAGCTGGTTGACCCGGGCGGCCGCTCCACCACAGACCCAGCCCGGCCGGGCCGGCCTCCTGACCCGGGCTGCCGCTCCACCACACCCTGAGCCCGGCCGGATCGGCTGCTTTACCCCGGCGGACGCTCCACCACAACCGGAGCCCCGCCGGGCCAGCTGGTTGACCCGGGCGGCCTCTCCACCACAGACCGAGCCTGGCCGGGCCTGCCTCCTGACCCGGGCGGCCGATCCACCACACCCCCAGCCCGGCCGGGCCGGCTGCTTTACCCCGGCGGCCGCTCCACCACAACCGGAGCCCCGCCGGGCCAGCTGGTTGACCCGGGAGCCGCTCCACAACCGACCGAGCTCGGCCGGGCCGGCTTCCTGACCCGGGCGGCCGCTCCACCACACCCCGAGCCGGGCCGGGCCGGCTGCTTTACCCCGGCGGCCGCTCCACCACAACCGGAGCCCCCCCGGGCCAGCTGGTTGACCCGGGCGGCCGCTCCACCACAGACCGAGCCCGGCCATGCCGGCTTTTTAACCCAGGAAGCCGCTCCACCGCACCTCGTGCCGGGCCGGGCCGGCTGCTTTACCCCGGCGGCCGCTCCACCACAACCGGAGCCCCGCCGGGCCAGCTGGTTGACCCGGGCGGCCTCTCCACCACAGACCGAGCCTGGCCGGGCCGGCCTCCTGACCCGGGCGGCCGATCCACCACACCCCCAGCCCGGCCGGGCCGGCTGCTTTACCCCGGCGGCCGCTCCACCACAACCGGAGCCCCGCCGGGCCAGCTGGTTGACCCGGGCGGCCGCTCCATAACCGACCGAGCCCGGCCGGGCCGGCTTCCTGACCCGGGCGGCCGCTCCACCACACCCCGAGCCCGGCCGGGCCGGCTTCTTTACCCCGGCGGCCGCTCCACCACAACCGGAGCCCCGCCGGGCCAGCTGGTTGACCCGGGCGGCCGCTCCACAACCAACCGAGCCCGGCCGGGCCGGCTTCCTGACCCAGGCAGCCGCTCCACCACACCCCGAGCCCGGCCGGATCGGCTGCTTTACCCCGGCCGCCGCTCCACCACAACCGGAGCCCCGCCGGGCCAGCTGGTTGAACCGGGAGCCGCTCCACAACCGACCGAGCTCGGCCGGGCCGGCTTCCTGACCCGGGCGGCCGCTCCACCACACCCCCAGACCTGCCGGGCCGGCTGCTTTACCCCGGCGGCAGCTCCACCACAACCGGAGCCGCGCCGGTCCAGCTGGTTGACCCGGGAGCCGCTCCACAACCGACCGAGCTCGGCCGGGCCGGCTTCCTGACCCGGGCGGCCGCTCCACCACACCCCGAGCCGGGCCGGGCCGGCTGCTTTACCCCGGCGGCCGCTCCACCACAACCGGAGCCCCCCCGGGCCAGCTGGTAGACCCGGGCGGCCGCCCCACCACAGACCGAGCCCGGCCGGGCCGGCTTCCTAACCCAGGAGGCCGCTCCACCACACCTCGAGCCAGGCTGGGCCGGCTGCTTTACCCCGGCGGCCGCTCCACCACAACCGGAGCCCCGCCGGGCCAGCTGGTTGACCCGGCCGGCCGCTCCACCACAGACCCAGCCCCGCCGGGCCGGCCTCCTGACACGGACTGCCGCTCCACCACACCCCGAGCCGGGCCGGGCCGGCTGCTTTACCCCGGCGGCCGCTCCACCACAACCGGAGCCCCGCCGGGCCAGCTGGTTGACCCGGGCAGCCGCTCCATAACCGACCGAGCCCGGCCGGGCCGGCTTCTTGACCCGGGCGGCCGCTCCACCACACCCCGAGCCCGGCCGGGCCGGCTTCTTTACCCCGACGGCCGCTCCACCACAACCGGAGCCCCGCCGGGCAAGCTGGTTGACCCGGGCGGCCGCTCCACAACGGACCGAGCCCGGCCGGGCCGGCTTCCTGACCCGGGCAGCCGCTCCACCACACCCCGAGCCCGGCCGGATCGGCTGCTTTACCCCGGCGGCCGCTCCACCACAACCGGAGCCCCGCCGGGCCAGCTGGTTGACCCGGGAGCCGCTCCACAACCGACCGAGCTCGGCCGGGCCGGCTTCCTGACCCGGGCGGCCGCTCCACCACACCCCCAGCCCGGTTGGGCCGGCTGCTTTACCCCGGCGGCAGCTCCACCACAACCGGAGCCTCGCCGGGCCAGCTGGTTGACCCGGGCGGCCGCTCCACAACCAACCGAGCCCGGCCGGGCCGGTTTCCTGACCCGGGCGGCCGCTCCACCACACCACGAGCCGGGCCGGGCCGGCTGCTTTACCCCGGCGGCCGCTCCACCACAACCGGAGCCCCGCCGGGCCAGCTGGTTGACCCGGGCGGCCGCTCCATAACCGACCGAGCCCGGCCGGGCCGGCTTCCTGACCCGGGCGGCCGCTCCACCACACCCCGAGCCCGGCCGGGCCGGCTGCTTTACCCCGGCGGCCGATCCACCACAACCGGAGCCCCGCCGGGCCAGCTGGTTGACCCGGGAGCCGCTCCACAACCGACCGAGCCCGGCCGGGCCGGCTTCCTGACCGGGGCGGCCGCTCCACCACACCCCGAGCCGGGCCGGGCCGGCTACTTTACCCTGGCGGCCGCTCCACCACAACCGGAGCCCCCCCGGGCCAGCTGGTTGACCCGGGCGGCCGCTCCACCACAGACCGAGCCCGGCCGGGCCGGCTTCCTAACCCAGGAGGCCGCTCCACCACAGACCGAGCCCGGCCGGGCCGGCTTCCTAACCCAGGAGGCCGCTCCACCACACCTCGAGCCGGGCCGGGCCGGCTGCTTTACCCCGGCGGCCGCTCCACCACAACCGGAGCCCCGCCGGGCCAGCTGGTTGACCCGGGAGATGCTCCACAACCGACCGAGCCCGGCCGGGCCGGCTTCCTGACCGGGGCGGCCGCTCCACCACACCCCGAGCCGGGCCGGGCCGGCTACTTTACCCTGGCGGCCGCTCCACCACAACCGGAGCCCCCCCGGGCCAGCTGGTTGACCCGGGCGGCCGCTCCACCACAGACCGAGCCCGGCCGGGCCGGCTTCCTAACCCAGGAGGCCGCTCCACCACAGACCGAGCCGGGCCGGGCCTGCTGCTTTACCCCGGCGGCCGCTCCACCACAACCGGAGCCCCGCCGGCCAGCTGGTTGACCCGGGCGGCCGCTCCACCACAGACCGAGCCTGGCCGGGCCGGCCTCCTGACCCGGGCAGCCGCTCCACCACACCCCCAGCCCGGCCGGGCCGGCTTCTTTACCCCGGCGGCCGCTCCACCACAACCGGAGCCCCGCCGGGCCAGCTGGTTGACCCGCGCGGCCGCTCCACAACCAACCGAGCCCGGCCGGGCCGGCTTCCTGACCCGGGCAGCCGCTCCACCACACCCCGAGCCCGGCCGGATCGGCTTCTTTACCCCGGCGGCCGCTCCACCACAACCGGAGCCGCGCCGGGCCAGCTGGTTGACCCGGGAGCCGCTCCACAACCGACCGAGCTCGGCCGGGCCGGCTTCCTGACCCGGGCGGCCGCTCCACCACACCCCGAGCCGGGCCGGGCCGGCTGCTTTACCCCGGCGGCCGCTCCACCACAACCGGAGCCCCGCCGGGCCAGCTGGTTGACCCGGGCGGCCGCTCCATAACCGACCGAGCCCGGCCGGGCCGGCTTCTTGACCCGGGCGGCCGCTCCACCACACCCCGAGCCCGGCCGGGCCGGCTTCTTTACCCCGGCGGCCGCTCCACCACAACCGGAGCCCCGCCGGGCAAGCTGGTTGACCCGGGCGGCCGCTCCACAACCGACCGAGCCCGGCCGGGCCGGCTTCCTGACCCGGGCAGCCGCTCCACCACACCCCGAGCCCGGCCGGATCGGCTGCTTTACCCCGGCGGCCGCTCCACCACAACCGGAGCCCCGCCGGGCCAGCTGGTTGACCCGGGAGCCGCTCCACAACCGACCGAGCTCGGCAGGGCCGGCTTCCTGACCCGGGCGGCCGCTCCACCACACCCCCCAGCCCGGTTGGGCCGGCTGCTTTACCCCGGCGGCAGCTCCACCACAACCGGAGCCCCGCCGGGCCAGCTGGTTGACCCGGGCGGCCGCTCCACAACGAACCGAGCCCGGCCGGGCCGGTTTCCTGACCCAGGCGGCCGCTCCACCACACCCCGAGCCGGGCCGGGCCGGCTGCTTTACCCCGGCGGCCGCTCCACCACAACCGGAGCCCCGCCGGGCCAGCTGGTTGACCCGGGCGGCCGCTCCACAACCGACCGAGCTCGGCCGGGCCGGCTTCCTGACCCGGGCAGCCGCTCCACCACACCCCGAGCCCGGCCGGATCGGCTGCTTTACCCCGGCGGCCGCTCCACCACAACCGGAGCCCCGCCGGGCCAGCTGGTTGACCCGGGAGCCGCTCCACAACCGACCGAGCTCGGCCGGGCCGGCTTCCCGACCCGGGAGGCCGCTCCACCACACCCGGAGCCGGGCCGGGCCCGCTGCTTTACCCCGGCGGCCGCTCCACCACAACCGGAGCCCCGCCGGGCCAGCTGGTTGACCCGGGCGGCCGCTCCATAACCGACCGAGCCCGGCCGGGCCGGCTTCTTTACCCGGGCGGCCGCTCCACCACACCCCGAGCCCGGCCGGGCGGGCTTCTTTACCCCGGCGGCCGCTCCACCACAACCGGAGCCCCGCCGGGCAAGCTGGTTGACCCGGGCGGCCGCTCCACAACCGACCGAGCCCGGCCGGGCCGGCTTCCTGACCCGGGCAGCCGCTCCACCACACCCCGAGCCCGGCCGGATCGGCTGCTTTACCCCGGCGGCCGCTCCACCACAACCGGAGCCCCGCCGGGCCAGCTGGTTGACCCGGGAGCCGCTCCACAACCGACCGAGCTCGGCCGGACCGGCTTCCTGACCCGGGCGGCCGCTCCACCACACCCCCAGCCCTGCCGGGCCGGCTGCTTTACCCCGGCGGCAGCTCCACCACAACCGGAGCCCCGCCGGGCCAGCTGGTTGACCCGGGAGCCGCTCCACAACCGACCGAGCTCGGCCGGGCCGGCTTCCTGACCCGGGCGGCCGCTCCACCACACCCCGAGCCGGGCCGGGCCGGCTGCTTTACCCCGGCGGCCGCTCCACCACAACCGGAGCCCCGCCGGGCCAGCTGGTTGACCCGGGCGGCCGCTCCATAACCGACCGAGCCCGGCCGGGCCGGCTTCTTGACCCGGGCGGCCGCTCCACCACACCCCGAGCCCGGCCGGGCCGGCTTCTTTACCCCGGCGGCCGCTCCACCACAACCGGAGCCCCGCCGGGCAAGCTGGTTGACCCGGGCGGCCGCTCCACAACGGACCGAGCCCGGCCGGGCCGGCTTCCTGACCCGGGCAGCCGCTCCACCACACCCCGAGCCCGGCCGGATCGGCTGCTTTACCCCGGCGGCCGCTCCACCACAACCGGAGCCCCGCCGGGCCAGCTGGTTGACCCGGGAGCCGCTCCACAACCGACCGAGCTCGGCCGGGCCGGCTTCCTGACCCGGGCGACCGCTCCACCACACCCCCAGCCCGGCCGGGCCGGCTGCTTTACCCCGGCGGCAGCTCCACCACAACCGGAGCCCCGCCGGGCCAGCTGCTTGACCCGGGCGGCCGCTCCACAACCAACCGAGCCCGGCCGGGCCGGTTTCCTGACCCGGGCGGCCGCTCCACCACACCCCGAGCCGGGCCGGGCCGGCTGCTTTATCCCGGCGGCCGCTCCACCACAACCGGAGCCCCGCCGGGCCAGCTGGTTGACCCGGGCGGCCGCTCCACAACCAACCGAGCCCGGCCGGGCCGGCTTCCTGACCCGGGCAGCCGCTCCACCACACCCCGAGCCCGGCCGGATCGGCTGCTTTACCCCGGCGGCCGCTCCACCACAACCGGAGCCCCGCCGGGCCAGCTGGTTGACCCGGGAGCCGCTCCACAACCGACCGAGCTCGGCCGGGCCGGCTTCCTGACCCGGGCGGCCGCTCCACCACACCCCCAGCCCGGCCGGGCCGGCTGCTTTACCCCGGCGGCAGCTCCACCACAACCGGAGCCCCGCCGGGCCAGCTGGCTGACCCGGGAGCCGCTCCACAACCGACCGAGCTCGGCCGGGCCGGCTTCCTGACCCGGGCGGCCGCTCCACCACACCCCGAGCCGGGCCGGGCCGGCTGCTTTACCCCGGCGGCCGCTCCACCACAACCGGAGCCCCCCCGGGCCAGCTGGTTGACCCGGGCGGCCGCTCCACCACAGACCGAGCCCGGCCAGGCCGACTTCCTAACCCAGGAGGCCTCTCCACCACACCTCGAGCCGGGCCGGGGCGGCTGCTTTACCCCGGCGGCCGCTCCACCACAACCGGAGCCCCGCCGGGCCAGCTGGTTGACCCGGGCGGCCGCTCCATAACCGACCGAGCCCGGCCGGGCCGGCTTCCTGACCCGGGCGGCCGCTCCACCACACCCCCAGACCGGCCGGGCCGGCTGCTTTACCCCGGTGGCAGCTCCACCACAACCGGAGCCGCGCCGGGCCAGCTGGTTGACCCGGGAGCCGCTCCACAACCGACCGAGCTCGGCCGGGCCGGCTTCCTGACCCGGGCGGCCGCTCCACCACACCCCGAGCCGGGCCGGGCCGGCTGCTTTACCCCGGCGGCCGCTCCACCACAACCGGAGCCCCGCCGGGCCAGCTGGTTGACCCGGGCGGCCGCTCCATAACCGACCGAGCCCGGCCGGGCCGGCTTCTTGACCCGGGCGGCCGCTCCACCACACCCCGAGCCCGGCCGGGCCGGCTTCTTTACCCCGGCGGCCGCTCCACCACAACCGGAGCCCCGCCGGGCAAGCTGGTTGATCCGGGCGGCCGCTCCACAACGGACCGAGCCCGGCCGGGCCGGCTTCCTGACCCGGGCAGCCGCTCCACCACACCCCGAGCCCGGCCGGATCGGCTGCTTTACCCCGGCGGCCGCTCCACCACAACCGGAGCCCCGCCGGGCCAGCTGGTTGACCCGGGAGCCGCTCCACAACCGACCGAGCTCGGCCGGGCCGGCTTCCTGACCCGGGTGGCCGCTCCACCACACCCCCAGCCCGTTTGGGCCGGCTGCTTTACCCCGGCGGCAGCTCCACCACAACCGGAGCCGCGCCGGGCCAGCTGGTTGACCCGGGAGCCGCTCCACAACCGACCGAGCTCGGCCGGGCCGGCTTCCTGACCCGGGCGGCCGCTCCACCACACCCCGAGCCGGGCCGGGCCGGCTGCTTTACCCCGGCGGCCGCTCCACCACAACCGGAGCCCCGCCGGGCCAGCTGGTTGACCCGGGCGGCCGCTCCATAACCGACCGAGCCCGGCCGGGCCGGCTTCTTGACCCGGGCGGCCGCTCCACCACACCCCGAGCCCGGCCGGGCCGGCTTCATTACCCCGGCGGCCGCTCCACCACAACCGGAGCCCCGCCGGGCAAGCTGGTTGACCCGGGCGGCCGCTCCACAACCGACCGAGCCCGGCCGGGCCGGCTTCCTGACCCGGGCAGCCGCTCCACCACACCCCGAGCCCGGCCGGATCGGCTGCTTTACCCCGGCGGCCGCTCCACCACAACCGGAGCCCCGCCGGGCCAGCTGGTTGACCCGGGAGCCGCTCCACAACCGACCGAGCTCGGCCGGGCCGGCTTCCTGACCCGGGCGGCCGCTCCATCACACCCCCAGCCCGGCCGGGCCGGCTGCTTTACCCCGGCGGCAGCTCCACCACAACCGGAGCCCCGCCGGGCCAGCTGGTTGACCCCGGAGCCGCTCCACAACCGACCGAGCTCGGCCCGGCCGGCTTCCTGACACGGTCGGCCGCTCCACCACACCCCGAGCCGGGCCGGGCCGGCTGCTTTACCCCGGCGGCCGCTCCACCACAACCGGAGCCCCCCCGGGCCAGCTGGTTGACCCGGGCGGCCGCTCCACCACAGACCGAGCCCGGCCGGGCCGGCTTTTTAACCCAGGAGGCCGCTCCACCACACCTCGAGCCGGGCCGGGCCGGCTGCTTTACCCCGGCGGCCGCTCCACCACAACCGGAGCCCCGCCGGGCCAGCTGGTTGACCCGGGCGGCCGCTCCACAACCAACCGAGCCCGGCCGGGCCGGCTTCCTGACCCGGGCAGCCGCTCCACCACACCCCGAGCCCGGCCGGTTCGGCTGCTTTATCCCGGCGGCCGCTCCACCACAACCGGAGCCCCGCCGGGCCAGCTGGTTGACCCGGGAGCCGCTCCACAACCGACCGAGCTCGGCCGGGCCGGCTTCCTGACCCGGGCGGCCGCTCCACCACACCCCGAGCCGGGCCGGGCCGGCTGCTTTACCCCGGTGGCCGCTCCACCACAACCGGAGCCCCCCCGGGCCAGCTGGTTGACCCGGGCGGCCGCTCCACCACAGACCGAGCCCGGCCATGCCGGCTTTTTAACCCAGGAAGCCGCTCCACCACACCTCGAGCCGGGCCGGGCCGGCTGCTTTACCCCGGCGGCCGCTCCACCACAACCGGAGCCCCGCCGGGCCAGCTGGTTGACCCGGGCGGCCTCCCCACCACAGACCGAGCCTGGCCGGGCCGGCCTCCTGACCCGGGCGGCCGCTCCACCACACCCCGAGCCCGGCCGGGCCGGCTTCTTTACCCCGGCGGCCGCTCCACCACAACCGGAGCCCCGCCGGGCCAGCTGATTGACCCGGGAGCCGCTCCACAACCGACCGAGCTCGGCCGGGCCGGCTTCCTGACCCGGGCGGCCGCTCCACCACACCCCCAGCCCGGCCGGGCCGGCTGCTTTACCCCGGCGGCAGCTCCACCACAACCGGAGCCCCGCCGGGCCAGCTGGTTGACCCGGGCGGCCGCTCCACAACCAACCGAGCCCGGCCGGGCCGGTTTCCTGACCCGGGCGGCCGCTCCACCACACCCCGAGCCGGGCCGGGCCGGCTGCTTTATCCCGGCGGCCGCTCCACCACAACCGGAGCCCCGCCGGGCCAGCTGGTTGACCCGGGCGGCCGCTCCACAACCAACCGAGCTGGGCCGAGCCGGCTTCCTGACCCGGGCAGCCGCTCCACCACACCCCGAGCCCGGCCGGATCGGCTGCTTTACCCCGGCGGCCGCTCCACCACAACCGGAGCCCCGCCGGGCCAGCTGGTTGACCCGGGAGCCGCTCCACAACCGACCGAGCTTGGCCGGGCCGGCTTCCTGACCCGGGCGGCCGCTCCACCACACCCCCAGCCCGGCCGGGCCGGCTGCTTTACCCCGGCGGCAGCTCCACCACAACCGGAGCCCCGCCGGGCCAGCTGGTTGACCCGGGAGCCGCTCCACAACCGACCGAGCTCGGCCGGGCCGGCTTCCTGACCCGGGCGGCCGCTCCACCACACCCCGAGCCGGGCCGGGCCGGCTGCTTTACCCCGGCGGCCGCTCCACCACAACCGGAGCCCCCCCGGGCCAGCTGGTTGACCCGGGCGGCCGCTCCACCACAGACCGAGCCCGGCCAGGCCGGCTTCCTAACCCAGGAGGCCTCTCCACCACACCTCGAGCCGGGCCGGGGCGGCTGCTTTACCCCGGCGGCCGCTCCACCACAACCGGAGCCCCGCCGGGCCAGCTGGTTGACCCGGGCGGCCGCTCCATAACCGACCGAGCCCGGCCGGGCCGGCTTCCTGACCCGGGCGGCCGCTCCACCACACCCCCAGACCGGCCGGGCCGGCTGCTTTACCACGGTGGCAGCTCCACTACAACCGGAGCCCCGCCGGGCCAGCTGGTTGACCCGGGCGGCCGCTCAACAACGAACCGAGCCCGGCCGGGCCGGTTTCCTGACCCAGGCGGCCGCTCCACCACACCCCGAGCTGGGCCGGGCCGGCTGCTTTACCCCGGCGGCCGCTCCACCACAACCGGAGCCCCGCCGGGCCAGCTGGTTGACCCGGGCGGCCGCTCCACAACCGACCGAGCTCGGCCGGGCCGGCTTCCTGACCCGGGCAGCCGCTCCACCACACCCCGAGCCCGGCCGGATCGGCTGCTTTACCCCAGCGGCCGCTCCACCACAACCGGAGCCCCGCCGGGCCAGCTGGTTGACCCGGGAGCCGCTCCACAACCGACCGAGCTCGGCCGGGCCGGCTTCCCGACCCGGGAGGCCGCTCCACCACACCCGGAGCCGGGCCGGGCCGGCTGCTTTACCCCGGCGGCCGCTCCACCACAACCGGAGCCCCGCCGGGCCAGCTGGTTGACCCGGGCGGCCGCTCCATAACCGACCGAGCCCGGCCGGGCCGGCTTCTTTACCCGGGCGGCCGCTCCACCACACCCCGAGCCCGGCCGGGCCGGCTTCTTTACCCCGGCGGCCGCTCCACCACAACCGGAGCCCCGCCGGGCAAGCTGGTTGACCCGGGCGGCCGCTCCACAACGGACCGAGCCCGGCCGGGCCGGCTTCCTGACCCGGGCAGCCGCTCCACCACACCCCGAGCCCGGCCGGATCGGCTGCTTTACCCCGGCGGCCGCTCCACCACAACCGGAGCCCCGCCGGGCCAGCTGGTTGACACGGGAGCCGCTCCACAACCGACCGAGCTCGGCCGGGCCGGCTTCCTGACCCGGGCGACCGCTCCACCACACCCCCAGCCCGGCCGGGCCGGCTGCTTTACCCCGGCGGCAGCTCCACCACAACCGGAGCCCCGCCGGGCCAGCTGGTTGACCCGGGCGGCCGCTCCACAACCAACCGAGCCCGGCCGGGCCGGTTTCCTGACCCGGGCGGCCGCTCCACCACACCCCGAGCCGGGCCGGGCCGGCTGCTTTATCCCGACGGCCGCTCCACCACAACCGGAGCCCCGCCGGGCCAGCTGGTTGACCCGGGCGGCCGCTCCACAACCAACCGAGCCCGGCCGGGCCGGCTTCCTGACCCGGGCAGCCGCTCCACCACACCCCGAGCCCGGCCGGATCGGCTGCTTTACCCCGGCGGCCGCTCCACCACAACCGGAGCCCCGCCGGGCCAGCTGGTTGACCCGGGAGCCGCTCCACAACCGACCGAGCTCGGCCGGGCCGGCTTCCTGACCCGGGCGGCCGCTCCACCACACCCCCTGCCCGGCCGGGCCGGCTGCTTTACCCCGGCGGCAGCTCCACCACAACCGGAGGCCCGCCGGGCCAGCTGGTTGACCCGGGAGCCGCTCCACAACCGACCGAGCTCGGCCGGGCCGGCTTCCCGACCCGGGCGGCCGCTCCACCACACCCCGAGCCGGGCCGGGCCGGCTGCTTTACCCCGGCGGCCGCTCCACCAAAACCGGAGCCCCCCCGGGCCAGCTGGTTGACCCGGGCGGGCGCTCCACCACAGACCGAGCCCGGCCAGGCCGGCTTCCTAACCCAGGAGGCCTCTCCACCACACCTCGAGCCGGGCCGGGGCGGCTGCTTTACCCCGGCGGCCGCTCCACCACAACCGGAGCCCCGCCGGGCAAGCTGGTTGACCCGGGCGGCCGCTCCACAACGGACCGAGCCCGGCCGGGCCGGCTTCCTGACCCGGGCAGCCGCTCCACCACACCCCGAGCCCGGCCGGATCGGCTGCTTTACCCCGGCGGCCGCTCCACCACAACCGGAGCCCCGCCGGGCCAGCTGGTTGACCCGGGAGCCGCTCCACAACCGACCGAGCTCGGCCGGGCCGGCTTCCTGACCCGGGCGGCCGCTCCACCACACCCCCAGCCCGGTTGGGCTGGCTGCTTTACCCCGGCGGCAGCTCCACCACAACCGGAGCCTCGCCGGGCCAGCTGGTTGACCCGGGCGGCCGCTCCACAACCAACCGAGCCCGGCTGGGCCGGTTTCCTGACCCGGGCGGCCGCTCCACCACACCCCGAGCCGTGCCGGGCCGGCTGCTTTACCCCGGCAGCCGCTCCACCACAACCGGAGCCCCGCCGGGCCAGCTGGTTGACCCGGGCGGCCGCTCCATAACCGACCGAGCCCGGCCGGGCCGGCTTCCTGACCCGGGCGGCCGCTCCACCACACCCCGAGCCCGGCCGGGCCGGCTGCTTTACCCCGGCGGCCGATCCACCACAACCGGAGCCCCGCCGGGCCAGCTGGTTGACCCGGGAGCCGCTCCACAACCGACGGAGCCCGGCCGGGCCGGCTTCCTGACCGGGGCGGCCGCTCCACCACACCCCGAGCCGGGCCGGGCCGGCTACTTTACCCTGGCGGCCGCTCCACCACAACCGGAGCCCCCCCGGGCCAGCTGGTTGACCCGGGCGGCCGCTCCACCACAGACCGAGCCCGGCCGGGCCGGCTTCCTAACCCAGGAGGCCGCTCCACCACACCTCGAGCCGGGCCGGGCCTGCTGCTTTACCCCGGCGGCCGCTCCACCACAACCGGAGCCCCGCCGGGCCAGCTGGTTGACCCGGGCGGCCGCTCCACCACAGACCGAGCCTGGCCGGGCCGGCCTCCTGACCCGGGCAGCCGCTCCACCACACCCCCAGCCCGGCCGGGCCGGCTTCTTTACCCCGGCGGCCGCTCCACCACAACCGGAGCCCCGCCGGGCCAGCTGGTTGACCCGGGAGCCGCTCCACAACCGACCGAGCTCGGCCGGGCCGGCTTCCTGACCCGGGCGGCCGCTCCACCACACCCCCAGCCCGGCCGGGCTGGCTGCTTTACCCCGGCGGCAGCTCCACCACAACCGGAGCCCCGCCGGGCCAGCTGGTTGACCCGGGCGGCCGCTCCACAACCAACTGAGCCCGGCCGGGCCGGTTTCCTGACCCGGGCGGCCGCTCCACCACACCCCGAGCCGGGCCGGGCCGGCTGCTTTACCCCGGCGGCCGCTCCACCACAACCGAGGCCCCGCCGGGCCAGCTGGTTGACCCGGGCGGCCGCTCCACAACCAACCGAGCCCGGCCGGGCCGGCTTCCTGACCCGGGCAGCCGCTCCACCACACCCCGAGCCCGGCCGGATCGGCTGCTTTACCCCGGCGGCCGCTACACCACAACCGGAGCCCCCCCGGGCCAGCTGGTTGACCCGGGCGGCCGCTCCACCACAGACCGAGCCCGGCCGGGCCGGCTTTTTAACCCAGGAGGCCGCTCCACCACACCTCGAGCCGGGCCGGGTCGGCTGCTTTACCCCGGCGGCCGCTCCACCACAACCGGAGCCCCGCCGGGCCAGCTGGTTGACCCGGGCGGCCGCTCCACAACCAACCGAGCCCGGCCGGGCCGGCTTCCTGACCCGGGCAGCCGCTCCACCACACCCCGAGCCCGGCCGGTTCGGCTGCTTTACCCCGGCGGCCGCTCCACCACAACCGGAGCCCCGCCGGGCCAGCTGGTTGACCCGGGAGCCGCTCCACAACCGACCGAGCTCGGCCGGGCCGGCTTCCTGACCCGGGCGGCCGCTCCACCACACCCCCAGCCCGGCCGGGCCGGCTGCTTTACCCCGGCGGCAGCTCCACCACAACCGGAGCCCCGCCGGGCCAGCTGGCTGACCCGGGAGCCGCTCCACAACCGACCGAGCTCGGCCGGGCCGGCTTCCTGACCCGGGCGGCCGCTCCACCACACCCCGAGCCGGGCCGGGCCGGCTGCTTTACCCCGGCGGCCGCTCCACCACAACCGGAGCCCCCCCGGGCCAGCTGGTTGACCCGGGCGGCCGCTCCACCACAGACCGAGCCCGGCCAGGCCGACTTCCTAACCCAGGAGGCCTCTCCACCACACCTCGAGCCGGGCCGGGGCGGCTGCTTTACCCCGGCGGCCGCTCCACCACAACCGGAGCCCCGCCGGGCCAGCTGGTTGACCCGGGCGGCCGCTCCATAACCGACCGGGCCCGGCCGGGCCGGCTTCCTGACCCGGGCGGCCGCTCCACCACACCCCCAGACCGGCCGGGCCGGCTGCTTTACCCCGGTGGCAGCTCCACCACAACCGGAGCCGCGCCGGGCCAGCTGGTTGACCCGGGAGCCGCTCCACAACCGACCGAGCTCGGCCGGGCCGGCTTCCTGACCCGGGCGGCCGCTCCACCACACCCCGAGCCGGGCCGGGCCGGCTGCTTTACCCCGGCGGCCGCTCCACCACAACCGGAGCCCCGCCGGGCCAGCTGGTTGACCCGGGCGGCCGCTCCATAACCGACCGAGCCCGGCCGGGCCGGCTTCTTGACCCGGGCGGCCGCTCCACCACACCCCGAGCCCGGCCGGGCCGGCTTCTTTACCCCGGCGGCCGCTCCACCACAACCGGAGCCCCGCCGGGCAAGCTGGTTGATCCGGGCGGCCGCTCCACAACGGACCGAGCCCGGCCGGGCCGGCTTCCTGACCCGGGCAGCCGCTCCACCACACCCCGAGCCCGGCCGGATCGGCTGCTTTACCCCGGCGGCCGCTCCACCACAACCGGAGCCCCGCCGGGCCAGCTGGTTGACCCGGGAGCCGCTCCACAACCGACCGAGCTCGGCCGGGCCGGCTTCCTGACCCGGGTGGCCGCTCCACCACACCCCCAGCCCGTTTGGGCCGGCTGCTTTACCCCGGCGGCAGCTCCACCACAACCGGAGCCGCGCCGGGCCAGCTGGTTGACCCGGGAGCCGCTCCACAACCGACCGAGCTCGGCCGGGCCGGCTTCCTGACCCGGGCGGCCGCTCCACCACACCCCGAGCCGGGCCGGGCCGGCTGCTTTACCCCGGCGGCCGCTCCACCACAACCGGAGCCCCGCCGGGCCAGCTGGTTGACCCGGGCGGCCGCTCCATAACCGACCGAGCCCGGCCGGGCCGGCTTCTTGACCCGGGCGGCCGCTCCACCACACCCCGAGCCCGGCCAGGCCGGCTTCTTTACCCCGGCGGCCGCTCCACCACAACCGGAGCCCCGCCGGGCAAGCTGGTTGACCCGGGCGGCCGCTCCACAACGGACCGAGCCCGGCCGGGCCGGCTTCCTGACCCGGGCAGCCGCTCCACCACACCCCGAGCCCGGCCGGATCGGCTGCTTTACCCCGGCGGCCGCTCCACCACAACCGGAGCCCCGCCGGGCCAGCTGGTTGACCCGGGAGCCGCTCCACAACCGACCGAGCTCGGCCGGGCCGGCTTCCTGACCCGGGTGGCCGCTCCACCACACCCCCAGCCCGTTTGGGCCGGCTGCTTTACCCCGGCGGCAGCTCCACCACAACCGGAGCCGCGCCGGGCCAGCTGGTTGACCCGGGAGCCGCTCCACAACCGACCGAGCTCGGCCGGGCCGGCTTCCTGACCCGGGCGGCCGCTCCACCACACCCCGAGCCGGGCCGGGCCGGCTGCTTTACCCCGGCGGCCGCTCCACCACAACCGGAGCCCCGCCGGGCCAGCTGGTTGACCCGGGCGGCCGCTCCATAACCGACCGAGCCCGGCCGGGCCGGCTTCTTGACCCGGGCGGCCGCTCCACCACACCCCGAGCCCGGCCAGGCCGGCTTCTTTACCCCGGCGGCCGCTCCACCACAACCGGAGCCCCGCCGGGCAAGCTGGTTGACCCGGGCGGCCGCTCCACAACGGACCGAGCCCGGCCGGGCCGGCTTCCTGACCCGGGCAGCCGCTCCACCACACCCCGAGCCCGGCCGGATCGGCTGCTTTACCCCGGCGGCCGCTCCACCACAACCGGAGCCCCGCCGGGCCAGCTGGTTGACACGGGAGCCGCTCCACAACCGACCGAGCTCGGCCGGGCCGGCTTCCTGACCCGGGCGACCGCTCCACCACACCCCCAGCCCGGCCGGGCCGGCTGCTTTACCCCGGCGGCAGCTCCACCACAACCGGAGCCCCGCCGGGCCAGCTGGTTGACCCGGGCGGCCGCTCCACAACCAACCGAGCCCGGCCGGGCCGGTTTCCTGACCCGGGCGGCCGCTCCACCACACCCCGAGCCGGGCCGGGCCGGCTGCTTTATCCCGACGGCCGCTCCACCACAACCGGAGCCCCGCCGGGCCAGCTGGTTGACCCGGGCGGCCGCTCCACAACCAACCGAGCCCGGCCGGGCCGGCTTCCTGACCCGGGCAGCTGCTCCACCACACCCCGAGCCCGGCCGGATCGGCTGCTTTACCCCGGCGGCCGCTCCACCACAACCGGAGCCCCGCCGGGCCAGCTGGTTGACCCGGGAGCCGCTCCACAACCGACCGAGCTCGGCCGGGCCGGCTTCCTGACCCGGGCGGCCGCTCCACCACACCCCCTGCCCGGCCGGGCCGGCTGCTTTACCCCGGCGGCAGCTCCACCACAACCGGAGCCCCGCCGGGCCAGCTGGTTGACCCGGGAGCCGCTCCACAACCGACCGAGCTCGGCCGGGCCGGCTTCCTGACCCGGGCGGCCGCTCCACCACACCCCGAGCCGGGCCGGGCCGGCTGCTTTACCCCGGCGGCCGCTCCACCAAAACCGGAGCCCCCCCGGGCCAGCTGGTTGACCCGGGCGGGCGCTCCACCACAGACCGAGCCCGGCCAGGCCGGCTTCCTAACCCAGGAGGCCTCTCCACCACACCTCGAGCCGGGCCGGGGCGGCTGCTTTACCCCGGCGGCCGCTCCACCACAACCGGAGCCCCGCCGGGCAAGCTGGTTGACCCGGGCGGCCGCTCCACAACGGACCGAGCCCGGCCGGGCCGGCTTCCTGACCCGGGCAGCCGCTCCACCACACCCCGAGCCCGGCCGGATCGGCTGCTTTACCCCGGCGGCCGCTCCACCACAACCGGAGCCCCGCCGGGCCAGCTGGTTGACCCGGGAGCCGCTCCACAACCGACCGAGCTCGGCCGGGCCGGCTTCCTGACCCGGGCGGCCGCTCCACCACACCCCCAGCCCGGTTGGGCTGGCTGCTTTACCCCGGCGGCAGCTCCACCACAACCGGAGCCTCGCCGGGCCAGCTGGTTGACCCGGGCTGCCGCTCCACAACCAACCGAGCCCGGCTGGGCCGGTTTCCTGACCCGGGCGGCCGCTCCACCACACCCCGAGCCGTGCCGGGCCGGCTGCTTTACCCCGGCAGCCGCTCCACCACAACCGGAGCCCCGCCGGGCCAGCTGGTTGACCCGGGCGGCCGCTCCATAACCGACCGAGCCCGGCCGGGCCGGCTTCCTGACCCGGGCGGCCGCTCCACCACACCCCGAGCCCGGCCGGGCCGGCTGCTTTACCCCGGCGGCCGATCCACCACAACCGGAGCCCCGCCGGGCCAGCTGGTTGACCCGGGAGCCGCTCCACAACCGACCGAGCCCGGCCGGGCCGGCTTCCTGACCGGGGCGGCCGCTCCACCACACCCCGAGCCGGGCCGGGCCGGCTACTTTACCCTGGCGGCCGCTCCACCACAACCGGAGCCCCCCCGGGCCAGCTGGTTGACCCGGGCGGCCGCTCCACCACAGACCGAGCCCGGCCGGGCCGGCTTCCTAACCCAGGAGGCCGCTCCACCACACCTCGAGCCGGGCCGGGCCTGCTGCTTTACCCCGGCGGCCGCTCCACCACAACCGGAGCCCCGCCGGGCCAGCTGGTTGACCCGGACGGCCGCTCCACCACAGACCGAGCCTGGCCGGGCCGGCCTCCTGACCCGGGCAGCCGCTCCACCACACCCCCAGCCCGGCCGGGCCGGCTTCTTTACCCCGGCGGCCGCTCCACCACAACCGGAGCCCCGCCGGGCCAGCTGGTTGACCCGGGAGCCGCTCCACAACCGACCGAGCTCGGCCGGGCCGGCTTCCTGACCCGGGCGGCCGCTCCACCACACCCCCAGCCCGGCCGGGCTGGCTGCTTTACCCCGGCGGCAGCTCCACCACAACCGGAGCCCCGCCGGGCCAGCTGGTTGACCCGGGCGGCCGCTCCACAACCAACTGAGCCCGGCCGGGCCGGTTTCCTGACCCGGGCGGCCGCTCCACCACACCCCGAGCCGGGCCGGGCCGGCTGCTTTACCCCGGCGGCCGCTCCACCACAACCGAGGCCCCGCCGGGCCAGCTGGTTGACCCGGGCGGCCGCTCCACAACCAACCGAGCCCGGCCGGGCCGGCTTCCTGACCCGGGCAGCCGCTCCACCACACCCCGAGCCCGGCCGGATCGGCTGCTTTACCCCGGCGGCCGCTACACCACAACCGGAGCCCCGCCGGGCCAGCTGGTTGACCCGGGAGCCGCTCCACAACCGACCGAGCTCGGCCGGGCCGGCTTCCTGACCCGGGCGGCCGCTCCATCACACCCCCAGCCCGGCCGGGCCGGCTGCTTTACCCCGGCGGCAGCTCCACCACAACCGGAGCCCCGCCGGGCCAGCTGGTTGACCCCGGAGCCGCTCCACAACCGACCGAGCTCGGCCCGGCCGGCTTCCTGACACGGTCGGCCGCTCCACCACACCCCGAGCCGGGCCGGGCCGGCTGCTTTACCCCGGCGGCCGCTCCACCACAACCGGAGCCCCCCCGGGCCAGCTGGTTGACCCGGGCGGCCGCTCCACCACAGACCGAGCCCGGCCGGGCCGGCTTTTTAACCCAGGAGGCCGCTCCACCACACCTCGAGCCGGGCCGGGTCGGCTGCTTTACCCCGGCGGCCGCTCCACCACAACCGGAGCCCCGCCGGGCCAGCTGGTTGACCCGGGCGGCCGCTCCACAACCAACCGAGCCCGGCCGGGCCGGCTTCCTGACCCGGGCAGCCGCTCCACCACACCCCGAGCCCGGCCGGTTCGGCTGCTTTACCCCGGCGGCCGCTCCACCACAACCGGAGCCCCGCCGGGCCAGCTGGTTGACCCGGGAGCCGCTCCACAACCGACCGAGCTCGGCCGGGCCGGCTTCCTGACCCGGGCGGCCGCTCCACCACACCCCCAGCCCGGCCGGGCCGGCTGCTTTACCCCGGCGGCAGCTCCACCACAACCGGAGCCCCGCCGGGCCAGCTGGCTGACCCGGGAGCCGCTCCACAACCGACCGAGCTCGGCCGGGCCGGCTTCCTGACCCGGGCGGCCGCTCCACCACACCCCGAGCCGGGCCGGGCCGGCTGCTTTACCCCGGCGGCCGCTCCACCACAACCGGAGCCCCCCCGGGCCAGCTGGTTGACCCGGGCGGCCGCTCCACCACAGACCGAGCCCGGCCAGGCCGACTTCCTAACCCAGGAGGCCTCTCCACCACACCTCGAGCCGGGCCGGGGCGGCTGCTTTACCCCGGCGGCCGCTCCACCAAAACCGGAGCCCCGCCGGGCCAGCTGGTTGACCCGGGCGGCCGCTCCATAACCGACCGAGCCCGGCCGGGCCGGCTTCCTGACCCGGGCGGCCGCTCCACCACACCCCCAGACCGGCCGGGCCGGCTGCTTTACCCCGGTGGCAGCTCCACCACAACCGGAGCCGCGCCGGGCCAGCTGGTTGACCCGGGAGCCGCTCCACAACCGACCGAGCTCGGCCGGGCCGGCTTCCTGACCCGGGCGGCCGCTCCACCACACCCCGAGCCGGGCCGGGCCGGCTGCTTTACCCCGGCGGCCGCTCCACCACAACCGGAGCCCCGCCGGGCCAGCTGGTTGACCCGGGCGGCCGCTCCATAACCGACCGAGCCCGGCCGGGCCGGCTTCTTGACCCGGGCGGCCGCTCCACCACACCCCGAGCCCGGCCGGGCCGGCTTCTTTACCCCGGCGGCCGCTCCACCACAACCGGAGCCCCGCCGGGCAAGCTGGTTGATCCGGGCGGCCGCTCCACAACGGACCGAGCCCGGCCGGGCCGGCTTCCTGACCCGGGCAGCCGCTCCACCACACCCCGAGCCCGGCCGGATCGGCTGCTTTACCCCGGCGGCCGCTCCACCACAACCGGAGCCCCGCCGGGCCAGCTGGTTGACCCGGGAGCCGCTCCACAACCGACCGAGCTCGGCCGGGCCGGCTTCCTGACCCGGGTGGCCGCTCCACCACACCCCCAGCCCGTTTGGGCCGGCTGCTTTACCCCGGCGGCAGCTCCACCACAACCGGAGCCGCGCCGGGCCAGCTGGTTGACCCGGGAGCCGCTCCACAACCGACCGAGCTCGGCCGGGCCGGCTTCCTGACCCGGGCGGCCGCTCCACCACACCCCGAGCCGGGCCGGGCCGGCTGCTTTACCCCGGCGGCCGCTCCACCACAACCGGAGCCCCGCCGGGCCAGCTGGTTGACCCGGGCGGCCGCTCCATAACCGACCGAGCCCGGCCGGGCCGGCTTCTTGACCCGGGCGGCCGCTCCACCACACCCCGAGCCCGGCCGGGCCGGCTTCATTACCCCGGCGGCCGCTCCACCACAACCGGAGCCCCGCCGGGCAAGCTGGTTGACCCGGGCGGCCGCTCCACAACCGACCGAGCCCGGCCGGGCCGGCTTCCTGACCCGGGCAGCCGCTCCACCACACCCCGAGCCCGGCCGGATCGGCTGCTTTACCCCGGCGGCCGCTCCACCACAACCGGAGCCCCGCCGGGCCAGCTGGTTGACCCGGGAGCCGCTCCACAACCGACCGAGCTCGGCCGGGCCGGCTTCCTGACCCGGGCGGCCGCTCCATCACACCCCCAGCCCGGCCGGGCCGGCTGCTTTACCCCGGCGGCAGCTCCACCACAACCGGAGCCCCGCCGGGCCAGCTGGTTGACCCCGGAGCCGCTCCACAACCGACCGAGCTCGGCCCGGCCGGCTTCCTGACACGGTCGGCCGCTCCACCACACCCCGAGCCGGGCCGGGCCGGCTGCTTTACCCCGGCGGCCGCTCCACCACAACCGGAGCCCCCCCGGGCCAGCTGGTTGACCCGGGCGGCCGCTCCACCACAGACCGAGCCCGGCCGGGCCGGCTTTTTAACCCAGGAGGCCGCTCCACCACACCTCGAGCCGGGCCGGGCCGGCTGCTTTACCCCGGCGGCCGCTCCACCACAACCGGAGCCCCGCCGGGCCAGCTGGTTGACCCGGGCGGCCGCTCCACAACCAACCGAGCCCGGCCGGGCCGGCTTCCTGACCCGGGCAGCCGCTCCACCACACCCCGAGCCCGGCCGGTTCGGCTGCTTTACCCCGGCGGCCGCTCCACCACAACCGGAGCCCCGCCGGGCCAGCTGGTTGACCCGGGAGCCGCTCCACAACCGACCGAGCTCGGCCGGGCCGGCTTCCTGACCCGGGCGGCCGCTCCACCACACCCCCAGCCCGGCCGGGCCGGCTGCTTTACCCTGGCGGCAGCTCCACCACAACCGGAGCCCCGCCGGGCCAGCTGGCTGACCCGGGAGCCGCTCCACAACCGACCGAGCTCGGCCGGGCCGGCTTCCTGACCCGGGCGGCCGCTCCACCACACCCCGAGCCGGGCCGGGCCGGCTGCTTTACCCCGGCGGCCGCTCCACCAAAACCGGAGCCCCCCCGGGCCAGCTGGTTGACCCGGGCGGGCGCTCCACCACAGACCGAGCCCGGCCAGGCCGGCTTCCTAACCCAGGAGGCCTCTCCACCACACCTCGAGCCGGGCCGGGGCGGCTGCTTTACCCCGGCGGCCGCTCCACCACAACCGGAGCCCCGCCGGGCAAGCTGGTTGACCCGGGCGGCCGCTCCACAACGGACCGAGCCCGGCCGGGCCGGCTTCCTGACCCGGGCAGCCGCTCCACCACACCCCGAGCCCGGCCGGATCGGCTGCTTTACCCCGGCGGCCGCTCCACCACAACCGGAGCCCCGCCGGGCCAGCTGGTTGACCCGGGAGCCGCTCCACAACCGACCGAGCTCGGCCGGGCCGGCTTCCTGACCCGGGCGGCCGCTCCACCACACCCCCAGCCCGGTTGGGCTGGCTGCTTTACCCCGGCGGCAGCTCCACCACAACCGGAGCCTCGCCGGGCCAGCTGGTTGACCCGGGCTGCCGCTCCACAACCAACCGAGCCCGGCTGGGCCGGTTTCCTGACCCGGGCGGCCGCTCCACCACACCCCGAGCCGTGCCGGGCCGGCTGCTTTACCCCGGCAGCCGCTCCACCACAACCGGAGCCCCGCCGGGCCAGCTGGTTGACCCGGGCGGCCGCTCCATAACCGACCGAGCCCGGCCGGGCCGGCTTCCTGACCCGGGCGGCCGCTCCACCACACCCCGAGCCCGGCCGGGCCGGCTGCTTTACCCCGGCGGCCGATCCACCACAACCGGAGCCCCGCCGGGCCAGCTGGTTGACCCGGGAGCCGCTCCACAACCGACCGAGCCCGGCCGGGCCGGCTTCCTGACCGGGGCGGCCGCTCCACCACACCCCGAGCCGGGCCGGGCCGGCTACTTTACCCTGGCGGCCGCTCCACCACAACCGGAGCCCCCCCGGGCCAGCTGGTTGACCCGGGCGGCCGCTCCACCACAGACCGAGCCCGGCCGGGCCGGCTTCCTAACCCAGGAGGCCGCTCCACCACACCTCGAGCCGGGCCGGGCCTGCTGCTTTACCCCGGCGGCCGCTCCACCACAACCGGAGCCCCGCCGGGCCAGCTGGTTGACCCGGACGGCCGCTCCACCACAGACCGAGCCTGGCCGGGCCGGCCTCCTGACCCGGGCAGCCGCTCCACCACACCCCCAGCCCGGCCGGGCCGGCTTCTTTACCCCGGCGGCCGCTCCACCACAACCGGAGCCCCGCCGGGCCAGCTGGTTGACCCGGGAGCCGCTCCACAACCGACCGAGCTCGGCCGGGCCGGCTTCCTGACCCGGGCGGCCGCTCCACCACACCCCCAGCCCGGCCGGGCTGGCTGCTTTACCCCGGCGGCAGCTCCACCACAACCGGAGCCCCGCCGGGCCAGCTGGTTGACCCGGGCGGCCGCTCCACAACCAACTGAGCCCGGCCGGGCCGGTTTCCTGACCCGGGCGGCCGCTCCACCACACCCCGAGCCGGGCCGGGCCGGCTGCTTTACCCCGGCGGCCGCTCCACCACAACCGAGGCCCCGCCGGGCCAGCTGGTTGACCCGGGCGGCCGCTCCACAACCAACCGAGCCCGGCCGGGCCGGCTTCCTGACCCGGGCAGCCGCTCCACCACACCCCGAGCCCGGCCGGATCGGCTGCTTTACCCCGGCGGCCGCTACACCACAACCGGAGCCCCGCCGGGCCAGCTGGTTGACCCGGGAGCCGCTCCACAACCGACCGAGCTCGGCCGGGCCGGCTTCCTGACCCGGGCGGCCGCTCCATCACACCCCCAGCCCGGCCGGGCCGGCTGCTTTACCCCGGCGGCAGCTCCACCACAACCGGAGCCCCGCCGGGCCAGCTGGTTGACCCCGGAGCCGCTCCACAACCGACCGAGCTCGGCCCGGCCGGCTTCCTGACACGGTCGGCCGCTCCACCACACCCCGAGCCGGGCCGGGCCGGCTGCTTTACCCCGGCGGCCGCTCCACCACAACCGGAGCCCCCCCGGGCCAGCTGGTTGACCCGGGCGGCCGCTCCACCACAGACCGAGCCCGGCCGGGCCGGCTTTTTAACCCAGGAGGCCGCTCCACCACACCTCGAGCCGGGCCGGGTCGGCTGCTTTACCCCGGCGGCCGCTCCACCACAACCGGAGCCCCGCCGGGCCAGCTGGTTGACCCGGGCGGCCGCTCCACAACCAACCGAGCCCGGCCGGGCCGGCTTCCTGACCCGGGCAGCCGCTCCACCACACCCCGAGCCCGGCCGGTTCGGCTGCTTTACCCCGGCGGCCGCTCCACCACAACCGGAGCCCCGCCGGGCCAGCTGGTTGACCCGGGAGCCGCTCCACAACCGACCGAGCTCGGCCGGGCCGGCTTCCTGACCCGGGCGGCCGCTCCACCACACCCCCAGCCCGGCCGGGCCGGCTGCTTTACCCCGGCGGCAGCTCCACCACAACCGGAGCCCCGCCGGGCCAGCTGGCTGACCCGGGAGCCGCTCCACAACCGACCGAGCTCGGCCGGGCCGGCTTCCTGACCCGGGCGGCCGCTCCACCACACCCCGAGCCGGGCCGGGCCGGCTGCTTTACCCCGGCGGCCGCTCCACCACAACCGGAGCCCCCCCGGGCCAGCTGGTTGACCCGGGCGGCCGCTCCACCACAGACCGAGCCCGGCCAGGCCGACTTCCTAACCCAGGAGGCCTCTCCACCACACCTCGAGCCGGGCCGGGGCGGCTGCTTTACCCCGGCGGCCGC
>JBAWUR020000209.1:0-40002 GCA_038363175.2 Artibeus lituratus
AACCCCAACCCGGCCGGGCCGGCTGCTTTACCCCGGCGGCCGCTCCACCACAACCGGAGCCCCGCCGGGCCAGCTGGTTGACCCGGGCGGCCGGTCCACAACAGACCGAGCCCGGCCGGGCCGGCTTCCTAACCCGGGCGGCCGCTCCACCACACCTCGAGCCGGGCCGGGCCAACTGCTTTACCCCGGCGGCCGCTCCACCACAACCGGAGTTCTGCCGGGCCAGCTGGTTGACCCGGACGGCCTCTCCACCACAGACCGAGCCCGGCCGGGCTGGCTTCCTGACCCGGGCGGCCGCTCCACCACACCCCGAGCCGGGCTGGGCTGGGTGCTTTACCCCGGCGGCCGCTCCATCACAACCGGAGCCCCGCCGGGCCAGCTGGTTGACCCGGGCGGCCGCTCCACAACCGACCGAGCCTGGCCGGGCCGGCCTCCTGACCCGGGCGGCCGCTCCACCACACCCCGAGCCCGGCCGGGCCGGCTGCTTTACCCCGGCGGCCGCTCCACCACAACCGGATCCCCGCCGGGCCAGCTGGTTGACCCGGGCGGCCGCTCCACAACCGACCGAGCCCGGCCGGGCCGGCTTCCTGACCCAGGAGGCCGCTCCACCACACCTCGAGCCGGGCCGGGCCGGCTGCTTTACCCCGGCCGCCGCTCCACCACAACCGGAGCCCTGCCGGGCCAGCTGGTTGACCAGGGCGGCCTCTCCACCACAGACCGAGCCCGGCCGGGCCGGCTTCCTGACCCGGGCGGCCGCTCCACCACACCCCGAGCCGGGCCGGGCCGGCTGCTTTACCCCGGCGGCCGCTCCACCACAACCGGAGCCCCGCCGGGCCAGCTGGTTGACCCGGGCGGCCGCTCCACCACAGACCGAGACTGGCCGGGCCGGCCTCCTGACCCGGGCGGCCGCTCCTCCACACCCCCAGCCCGGCCGGCCCGGCTGCTTTACCCCGGCGGCAGCTCCACCACAACCGGAGCCCCGTCGGGCCAGCTGGTTGACCCGGGAGCCGCTCCACAACCGACCGAGCCCAGCCGGGCAGGCTTCCTGACCCGGGCGGCCGCTCCACCACACCCCGAGCCGGGCCGGGACGGCTGCTTTACCCCGGCGGCCGCTCCACCACACCCGGAGCCCCGCCGGGCCAGCTGGTTGACCCGGGCGGCCGCTCCACAACCGACCGAGCCCGGACGGGCCGGCTTCCTGACCCGGGCGGCCGCTCCACCACACCCCGAGCCCGGCCGGGCCGGCTGCTTTACCCCGGCGGCCGCTCCACCACAACCGGAGCCCCGCCGGGCCAGCTGGTTGACCCGGGAGCCGCTCCACAATCGACCGAGCTCGGCCGGGCCGGCTTCCTGACCCGGGCGGCCGCTCCACCACACCCCGAGCCCGGCCGGGCCGGCTGCTTTACCCCGGCGGCCGCTCCACCACAACCGGAGCCCCGCCGGGCCAGCTGGTTGACCCTGGCGGCCGCTCCACAACCGACCGAGCCCGGACGGGCCGGCTTCCTGACCCGGGCGGCCGCTCCACCACACCCCGAGCCGGCCGGGCCGGCTGGTTTACCCCGGCGGCCGCTCCACCACAACCGGATCCCCGCCGGGCCAGCTGGTTGACCCGGGCGGCCGCTCCACAACCGACCGAGCCCGGCCGGGCAGGCTTCCTGACCCGGGCGGCCGCTCCACCACACCCCGAGCCCGGCCGGGCCGGCTGGTTTACCCCGGCGGCCGCTCCACCACAACCGGATCCCCGCCGGGCCAGCTGGTTGACCCGGGCGGCCGCTCCACAACCGACCGAGCCCGGCCGGGCAGGCTTCCTGACCCGGGCGGCCGCTCCACCACACCCCGAGCCGGGCCGGGTCGGATGCTTTACCCCGGCGGCCGCTCCACCACAACCGGAGCCCCGCCGGGCCAGCTGGTTGACCCGGGCGGCCGCTCCACAACCGACCGAGCCCGGCCGGGCCGGCTTCTCGACCCGGGCGGACGCTCCACCACACCCCGAGCCGGGCCGGGCCGGCTGCTTTACCCCGGCGGCCGCTCCACCACAACCGGAGCCCCGCCGGGCCAGCTGCTTGACCCGGGCGGCCGCTCCAAAAACCGACCGACCCCGGCCGGGCCGGCTTCCTGACCCGGGCGGCCGCTCCACCACACCCCGAGCCCTGTCGGGCCGGCTGCTTTACCCCGGCGGCCGCTCCTCCACAACCGGAGCCCCGCCGGGCCAGCTCGTTGACCCGGGCGGCCGCTCCACCACAGACCGAGCCCGGCCGGGCCGGCTTCTTGACCCGGGCGGCCGCTCCACCACACCCCGAGCCGGGCCGGGCCGACTGCTTTACCCCGGCGGCCGCTCCACCCACAACCGGAGCCCCGCCGGGCCAGCTGGTTGACCTTGGCGGCCGCTCCACCACCGACCGATCCCCGCCGGGCCGGCTTCCTGACCCGGGCGGCCGCTCTACCACACCCCGAGCCCGGCCAGCCGGCTGCTTTACCCGGCGGCCGCTCCACCACAACCGGAGCCCCGCCGGGCCAGCTGGTTGACCCGGGCGGCCGCTCCACAACCGTCCGAGCCCGGCCGGGCCGGCTTCCTGACCCGGGCGGCCACTCCACCACACCCCGAGCCCGGCCGGGCCGGCTGCTTTACCCCGGCGGCCGCTCCACCACAACCGGATCCCCGCCGGGCCACCTGGTTGACCCGGGCGGCCGCTCCACCACAACCCCAACCCGGCCGGGCCGGCTGCTTTACCCCGGCGGCCGCTCCACCACAACCGGAGCCCCGCCGGGCCAGCTGGTTGACCCGGGCGGCCGGTCCACAACAGACCGAGCCCGGCCGGGCCGGCTTCCTAACCCGGGCGGCCGCTCCACCACACCTCGAGCCAGGCCGGGCCAACTGCTTTACCCCGGCGGCCGCTCCACCACAACCGGAGTTCTGCCGGGCCAGCTGGTTGACCCGGGCGGCCTCTCCACCACAGACCGAGCCCGGCCGGGCTGGCTTCCTGACCCGGGCGGCCGCTCCACCACAGCCCGAGCCCGGCCGGGCCGGCTGCTTTACCCCGGCGGCCGCTCCACCACAACCGAAGCCCCGCCGGGCCGGCTGGTTTACCCCGGCTGCCGACGAACGGAGCCCAAGTCCGGCCGGGCCGGCTGCTTGACCCGGGCGGCCGCTCCAGCATAGACGAACCCGGCCGAACCGGCTGCTTTACCCCGGCGGCCGCTCCACCACAACCGAAGCCCCGCCGGGTCGGCTGCTTGACCCGGGCGGCCGCTCCACCACAGCCCGAGCCCGGCCGGGCCGGCTGCTTTACCCCGGCGGCCGCTCCACCACAACTGAAGCCTCGCCGAGCTGGCTGCTTGACCCGGGCGGCCGCTCCACCACACCCCGAGCCCGGCTGGGCCAGCTGCTTTACCCCGGCGGCCGCTCCACCACAACCGAAGCCCCGCCGGGGGGGCTGGTTTACCCGGGCGGCCGACGAACGGAGCCCAAGCCCGGCCGGGCCGGCTGCTTGACCCGGGCGGCTGCTCCAGCATAGACCCAGCCGGGCCGGGCCGGCTGCTTTACCCCGGCGGCCGCTCCACCACAGCCCTAGCCCGGCCGGGCCGGCTGCTTTACCCCGGCGGCCGCTCCACCACAACCGGAGCCCCGCCAGGCCAGCGGGTTGACCCGGGCGGCCACTCCACTACCGACCGAGCCCGGCCGGGCCGGCTTCCTGACCCGGGCGGCCGCTCCACCACACCCCGAGCCCGGCCGGGCCGCTGCTTTAACCGGGCGGGCGCTCCACCACAACCGGATCCCCGCCGGGCCAGCTGGTTGACCCGGGCGGCCGCTCCACAACCGACCGAGCCCGGCCGGGCCGGCTTCCTGACCCGGGCGGCCGCTCCACCACACCCCGAGCCGGGCCGGGCCGGCTGCTTTACCCCGGCGGCCGCTCCACCACAACCGGAGCCCCGCCAGGCCAGCTGGTTGACCCGGGCGGCCGCTCCACAACCGACCGAGCCCGGCCGGGCCGGCTTCCTGACCCCGGCGGCCGCTCCACAACAACCCCAGCCCGGCCGGGCCGGCTGCTTTACCCCGGCGGTCGCTCCACCACAACCGGAGCCCCGCCGGGCCAGCTGGTGACCCGGGCGGCCGGTCCACAACAGACCGAGCCCGGCCGGGCCGGCTTCCTGACCCGGGCGGCCGTTCCACCACACCCCGAGACGGGCCAGGCCGGCTGTTTTACCCCGGCGGCCGCTCCACCACAACCGGAGCCCCGCCGGGCCAGCTGGTTGACCCGGGCGGCCGCTCCACAACCGACCGAGCCCGGCCGGGCCGGCTTCCTGACCCCGGCGGCCGCTCCACCACAACCCCAGCCCAGCCGGGCCGGCTGCTTTACCCCGGCGGCCGCTCCACCACAACCGGAGCCCCGCCGGGCCAGCTGGTTGACCCGGGCGGCCGATCCACAACAGACCGAGCCCGGCCGGGCCGGCTTCCTGACCCGGGCGGCCGCATCACCACACCCCGAGCCGGGCCGGGCCGGCTGCTTTAACCCGGCGGCCGCTCCACCACAACCGGAGCCCCGCCGGGCCAGCTGGTTGACCCTGGCGGCCGCTCCACCACCGACCGATCCCGGCCGGGCCGGGTTCCTGACACGGGCGGCCGCTCTACCACACCCCGAGCCCGGCCGGGCCGGCTGCTTTACCCGGCGGCCGCTCTACCACAACCGGAGCCCCGCCGGGCCAGCTGGTTGACCCGGGCGGCCGCTCCAAAATCGACCACCCCGGCCGGGCCGGCTTCCTGACCCGGGCTGCCGCTCCACCACACCCCGAGCTTGGCCGGGCCGGCTGCTTTACCCCGGCGGCCGCTCCACCACAACCGGAGCCCCGCCGGGCCAGCTGGTTGACCCTGGCGGCCGCTCCACCACCGACCGAGCCGGCCGGGCCGGCTTCCTGACCCGGGCGGCCGCTCTACCACACCCCGAGCCCGGCCAGCCGGCTGCTTTACCCGGCGGCCGCTCCACCACAACCGGAGCCCCGCCGGGCCAGCTGGTTTACCCGGGCGGCCGCTCCACAACCGTCCGAGCCCGGCCGGGCCGGCTTCCTGACCCGGGCGGCCGCTCCACCACACCCCGAGCCGGGCCGGGCCGGCTGCTTTACCCAGGCGGCCGCTCCACCACAACCGGATCCCCGCCGGGCCACCTGGTTGACCCGGGCAGCCGCTCCACCACAACCCCAGCCCGGCCGGGCCGGCTGCTTTACCCCGGCGGCCGCTCCACCACAACCGGAGCCCCGCCGGGCCAGCTGGTTGACCCGGGCGGCCGGTCCACAACAGAGCGAGCCCGGCCGGGCTGGCTTCCTAACCCGGGCGGCCGCTCCACCACACCTCGAGCCGGGCCGGGCCAACTGCTTTACCCCGGCGGCCGCTCCACCACAACCGGAGTTCTGCCGGGCCAGCTGGTTGACCCGGGCGGCCTCTCCACCACAGACCGAGCCCGGCCGGGCTGGCTTCCTGACCCGGGCGGCCGCTCCACCACACCCCGAGCCGGGCTGGGCTGGGTCCTTTACCCCGGCGGCCGCTCCATCACAACCGGAGCCCCGCCGGGCCAGCTGGTTGACCCGGGCGGCCGCTCCACAACCGACCGAGCCTGGCCGGGCCGGCCTCCTGACCCGGGCGGCCGCTCCACCACACCCCGAGCCCGGCCGGGCCGGCTGCTTTACCCCGGCGGCCGCTCCACCACAACCGGATCCCCGCCGGGCCAGCTGGTTGACCCGGGCGGCCGCTCCACAACCGACCGAGCCCGGCCGGGCCGGCTTCCTGACCCAGGAGGCCGCTCCACCACAACCGGAGCCTTGCCGGGCCAGCTGGTTGACCAGGGCGGCCTCTCCACCACAGACCGAGCCCGGCCGGGCCGGCTTCCTGACCCGGGCGGCCGCTCCACCACACCCCGAGCCGGGCCGGGCCGGCTGCTTTACCCCGGCGGCCGCTCCACCACAACCGGAGCCCCGCCGGGCCAGCTGGTTGACCCGGGCGGCCGCTCCACCACAGACCGAGACTGGCCGGGCCGGCCTCCTGACCCGGGCGGCCGCTCCTCCACACCCCCAGCCCGGCCGGCCCGGCTGCTTTACCCCGGCGGCAGCTCCACCACAACCGGAGCCCCGCCGGGCCAGCTGGTTGACCCGGGAGCCGCTCCACAACCGACCGAGCCCAGCCGGGCAGGCTTCTTGACCCGGGCGGCCGCTCCACCACACCCCGAGCCGGGCCGGGACGGCTGCTTTACCCCGGCGGCCGCTCCACCACACCCGGAGCCCCGCCGGGCCAGCTGGTTGACCCGGGCGGCCGCTCCACAACCGACCGAGCCCGGACGGGCCGGCTTCCTGACCCGGGCGGCCGCTCCACCACACCACGAGCCCGGCCGGGCCGGCTGCTTTACCCCGGCGGCCGCTCCACCACAACCGGATCCCCGCCGGGCCAGCTGGTTGACCCGGGCGGCCGCTCCACAACCGACCGAGCCCGGCCGGGCCGGCTTTCTGACCCGGGCGGCCGCTCCACCACACCCCGAGCCCGGCCGGGCCGGCTGCTTTACCCCGGCGGCCGCTCCACCACAACCGGAGCCCCGCCGGGCCAGCTGGTTGACCCGGGAGCCGCTCCACAATCGACCGAGCTCGGCCGGGCCGGCTTCCTGACCCGGGCGGCTGCTCCACCACACCCCGAGCCCGGCCGGGCCGGCTGCTTTACCCCGGCGGCCGCTCCACCACAACCGGAGCCCCGCCGGGCCAGCTGGTTGACCCTGGCGGCCGCTCCACAACCGACCGAGCCCGGACGGGCCGGCTTCCTGACCCGGGCGGCCGCTCCACCACACCCCGAGCCCGGCCGGGCCGGCTGGTTTACCCCGGCGGCCGCTCCACCACAACCGGATCCCCGCCGGGCCAGCTGGTTGACCCGGGCGGCCGCTCCACAACCGACCGAGCCCGGCCGGGCCGGCTTCCTGACCCGGGCGGCCGCTCCACCACACCCCGAGCCGGGCCGGGTCGGATGCTTTACCCCGGCGGCCGCTCCACCACAACCGGAGCCCCGCCGGGCCAGCTGGTTGACCCGGGCGGCCTCTCCACAACCGACCGAGCCCGGCCGGGCCGGCTTCCTGACCCCGGCGGCAGCTCCACCACAACCCCATCCCGGCCGGGCCGGCTGCTTTACCCCGGCGGCCGCTCCACCACAACCGGAGCCCCGCCGGGCCTGCTGGTTGACCCGGGCGGCCGGTCCACAACAGACCAAGCCCGGCCGGGCCGGCTTCTTGACCCGGGCGGACGCTCCACCACACCCCGAGCCGGGCCGGGCCGGCTGCTTTACCCCGGCGGCCGCTCCACCACAACCGGAGCCCCGCCGGGCCAGCTGGTTGACCCTGCCGGCCGCTCCACCACCGACCGATCCCGGCCGGGCCGGCTTCCTGACCCGGGCGGCCGCTCTACCACACCCCGAGCCCGGCCGGCCGGCTGCTTTACCCGGCGGGCGCTCCACCACAACCGGAGCCCCGCCGGGCCAGCTGCTTGACCCGGGCGGCCGCTCCAAAAGCGACCGACCCCGGCCGGGCCGGCTTCCTGACCCGGGCGGCCGCTCCACCACACCCCGAGCCCTGTCGGGCCGGCTGCTTTACCCCGGCGGCCGCTCCTCCACAACCGGAGCCCAGCCGGGCCAGCTCGTTGACCCGGGCGGCCGCTCCACCACAGACCGAGCCCGGCCGGGCCGGCTTCTTGACCCGGGCGGCCGCTCCACCACACCCCGAGCCGGGCCGGGCCGACTGCTTTACCCCGGCGGCCGCTCCACCACAACCGGAGCCCCGCCGGGCCAGCTGGTTGACCCTGGCGGCCGCTCCACCACCGACCGATCACCGCCGGGCCGGCTTCCTGACCCGGGCGGCCGCTCTACCACACCCCGAGCCCGGCCAGCCGGCTGCTTTACCCGGCGGCCGCTCCACCACAACCGGAGCCCCGCCGGGCCAGCTGGTTGACCCGGGCGGGCCGCTCCACAACCGTCCGAGCCCGGCCGGGCCGGCTTCCTGACCCGGGCGGCCACTCCACCACACCCCGAGCCCGGCCGGGCCGGCTGCTTTACCCCGGCGGCCGCTCCACCACAACCGGATCCCCGCCGGGCCAGCTGGTTGACCCGGGCGGCCGCTCCACAACCGACCGAGCCCGGCCGGGCAGGCTTCCTGACCCGGGCGGCCGCTCCACCACACCCCGAGCCCGGCCGGGCCGGCTGGTTTACCCCGGCGGCCGCTCCACCACAACCGGATCCCCGCCGGGCCAGCTGGTTGACCCGGGCGGCCGCTCCACAACCGACCGAGCCCGGCCGGGCAGGCTTCCTGACCCGGGCGGCCGCTCCACCACACCCCGAGCCGGGCCGGGTCGGATGCTTTACCCCGGCGGCCGCTCCACCACAACCGGAGCCCCGCCGGGCCAGCTGGTTGACCCGGGCGGCCGCTCCACAACCGACCGAGCCCGGCCGGGCCGGCTTCTCGACCCGGGCGGACGCTCCACCACACCCCGAGCCGGGCCGGGCCGGCTGCTTTACCCCGGCGGCCGCTCCACCACAACCGGAGCCCCGCCGGGCCAGCTGCTTGACCCGGGCGGCCGCTCCAAAACCGACCGACCCCGGCCGGGCCGGCTTCCTGACCCGGGCGGCCGCTCCACCACACCCCGAGCCCTGTCGGGCCGGCTGCTTTACCCCGGCGGCCGCTCCTCCACAACCGGAGCCCCGCCGGGCCAGCTCGTTGACCCGGGCGGCCGCTCCACCACAGACCGAGCCCGGCCGGGCCGGCTTCTTGACCCGGGCGGCCGCTCCACCACACCCCGAGCCGGGCCGGGCCGACTGCTTTACCCCGGCGGCCGCTCCACCACAACCGGAGCCCCGCCGGGCCAGCTGGTTGACCTTGGCGGCCGCTCCACCACCGACCGATCCCCGCCGGGCCGGCTTCCTGACCCGGGCGGCCGCTCTACCACACCCCGAGCCCGGCCAGCCGGCTGCTTTACCCGGCGGCCGCTCCACCACAACCGGAGCCCCGCCGGGCCAGCTGGTTGACCCGGGCGGCCGCTCCACAACCGTCCGAGCCCGGCCGGGCCGGCTTCCTGACCCGGGCGGCCACTCCACCACACCCCGAGCCCGGCCGGGCCGGCTGCTTTACCCCGGCGGCCGCTCCACCACAACCGGATCCCCGCCGGGCCACCTGGTTGACCCGGGCGGCCGCTCCACCACAACCCCAACCCGGCCGGGCCGGCTGCTTTACCCCGGCGGCCGCTCCACCACAACCGGAGCCCCGCCGGGCCAGCTGGTTGACCCGGGCGGCCGGTCCACAACAGACCGAGCCCGGCCGGGCCGGCTTCCTAACCCGGGCGGCCGCTCCACCACACCTCGAGCCAGGCCGGGCCAACTGCTTTACCCCGGCGGCCGCTCCACCACAACCGGAGTTCTGCCGGGCCAGCTGGTTGACCCGGGCGGCCTCTCCACCACAGACCGAGCCCGGCCGGGCTGGCTTCCTGACCCGGGCGGCCGCTCCACCACAGCCCGAGCCCGGCCGGGCCGGCTGCTTTACCCCGGCGGCCGCTCCACCACAACCGAAGCCCCGCCGGGCCGGCTGGTTTACCCCGGCTGCCGACGAACAGAGCCCAAGTCCGGCCGGGCCGGCTGCTTGACCCGGGCGGCCGCTCCAGCATAGACGAACCCGGCCGAACCGGCTGCTTTACCCCGGCGGCCGCTCCACCACAACCGAAGCCCCGCCGGGTCGGCTGCTTGACCCGGGCGGCCGCTCCACCACAGCCCGAGCCCGGCCGGGCCGGCTGCTTTACCCCGGCGGCCGCTCCACCACAACTGAAGCCTCGCCGAGCTGGCTGCTTGACCCGGGCGGACCGCTCCACCACACCCCGAGCCCGGCTGGGCCAGCTGCTTTACCCCGGCGGCCGCTCCACCACAACCGAAGCCCCGCCGGGGGGGCTGGTTTACCCGGGCGGCCGACGAACGGAGCCCAAGCCCGGCCGGGCCGGCTGCTTGACCCGGGCGGCTGCTCCAGCATAGACCCAGCCGGGCCGGGCCGGCTGCTTTACCCCGGCGGCCGCTCCACCACAGCCCTAGCCCGGCCGGGCCGGCTGCTTTACCCCGGCGGCCGCTCCACCACAACCGGAGCCCCGCCAGGCCAGCGGGTTGACCCGGGCGGCCGCTCCACAACCGACCGAGCCCGGCCGGGCCGGCTTCCTGACCCGGGCGGCCGCTCCACCACACCCCGAGCCGGGCCGGGTCGGATGCTTTACCCCGGCGGCCGCTCCACCACAACCGGAGCCCCGCCGGGCCAGCTGGTTGACCCGGGCGGCCTCTCCACAACCGACCGAGCCCGGCCGGGCCGGCTTCCTGACCCCGGCGGCAGCTCCACCACAACCCCATCCCGGCCGGGCCGGCTGCTTTACCCCGGCGGCCGCTCCACCACAACCGGAGCCCCGCCGGGCCTGCTGGTTGACCCGGGCGGCCGGTCCACAACAGACCAAGCCCGGCCGGGCCGGCTTCTTGACCCGGGCGGACGCTCCACCACACCCCGAGCCGGGCCGGGCCGGCTGCTTTACCCCGGCGGCCGCTCCACCACAACCGGAGCCCCGCCGGGCCAGCTGGTTGACCCTGCCGGCCGCTCCACCACCGACCGATCCCGGCCGGGCCGGCTTCCTGACCCGGGCGGCCGCTCTACCACACCCCGAGCCCGGCCGGCCGGCTGCTTTACCCGGCGGGCGCTCCACCACAACCGGAGCCCCGCCGGGCCAGCTGCTTGACCCGGGCGGCCGCTCCAAAAGCGACCGACCCCGGCCGGGCCGGCTTCCTGACCCGGGCGGCCGCTCCACCACACCCCGAGCCCTGTCGGGCCGGCTGCTTTACCCCGGCGGCCGCTCCTCCACAACCGGAGCCCAGCCGGGCCAGCTCGTTGACCCGGGCGGCCGCTCCACCACAGACCGAGCCCGGCCGGGCCGGCTTCTTGACCCGGGCGGCCGCTCCACCACACCCCGAGCCGGGCCGGGCCGACTGCTTTACCCCGGCGGCCGCTCCACCACAACCGGAGCCCCGCCGGGCCAGCTGGTTGACCCTGGCGGCCGCTCCACCACCGACCGATCACCGCCGGGCCGGCTTCCTGACCCGGGCGGCCGCTCTACCACACCCCGAGCCCGGCCAGCCGGCTGCTTTACCCGGCGGCCGCTCCACCACAACCGGAGCCCCGCCGGGCCAGCTGGTTGACCCGGGCGGCCGCTCCACAACCGTCCGAGCCCGGCCGGGCCGGCTTCCTGACCCGGGCGGCCACTCCACCACACCCCGAGCCCGGCCGGGCCGGCTGCTTTACCCCGGCGGCCGCTCCACCACAACCGGATCCCCGCCGGGCCAGCTGGTTGACCCGGGCGGCCGCTCCACAACCGACCGAGCCCGGCCGGGCAGGCTTCCTGACCCGGGCGGCCGCTCCACCACACCCCGAGCCCGGCCGGGCCGGCTGGTTTACCCCGGCGGCCGCTCCACCACAACCGGATCCCCGCCGGGCCAGCTGGTTGACCCGGGCGGCCGCTCCACAACCGACCGAGCCCGGCCGGGCAGGCTTCCTGACCCGGGCGGCCGCTCCACCACACCCCGAGCCGGGCCGGGTCGGATGCTTTACCCCGGCGGCCGCTCCACCACAACCGGAGCCCCGCCGGGCCAGCTGGTTGACCCGGGCGGCCGCTCCACAACCGACCGAGCCCGGCCGGGCCGGCTTCTCGACCCGGGCGGACGCTCCACCACACCCCGAGCCGGGCCGGGCCGGCTGCTTTACCCCGGCGGCCGCTCCACCACAACCGGAGCCCCGCCGGGCCAGCTGCTTGACCCGGGCGGCCGCTCCAAAACCGACCGACCCCGGCCGGGCCGGCTTCCTGACCCGGGCGGCCGCTCCACCACACCCCGAGCCCTGTCGGGCCGGCTGCTTTACCCCGGCGGCCGCTCCTCCACAACCGGAGCCCCGCCGGGCCAGCTCGTTGACCCGGGCGGCCGCTCCACCACAGACCGAGCCCGGCCGGGCCGGCTTCTTGACCCGGGCGGCCGCTCCACCACACCCCGAGCCGGGCCGGGCCGACTGCTTTACCCCGGCGGCCGCTCCACCACAACCGGAGCCCCGCCGGGCCAGCTGGTTGACCTTGGCGGCCGCTCCACCACCGACCGATCCCCGCCGGGCCGGCTTCCTGACCCGGGCGGCCGCTCTACCACACCCCGAGCCCGGCCAGCCGGCTGCTTTACCCGGCGGCCGCTCCACCACAACCGGAGCCCCGCCGGGCCAGCTGGTTGACCCGGGCGGCCGCTCCACAACCGTCCGAGCCCGGCCGGGCCGGCTTCCTGACCCGGGCGGCCACTCCACCACACCCCGAGCCCGGCCGGGCCGGCTGCTTTACCCCGGCGGCCGCTCCACCACAACCGGATCCCCGCCGGGCCACCTGGTTGACCCGGGCGGCCGCTCCACCACAACCCCAACCCGGCCGGGCCGGCTGCTTTACCCCGGCGGCCGCTCCACCACAACCGGAGCCCCGCCGGGCCAGCTGGTTGACCCGGGCGGCCGGTCCACAACAGACCGAGCCCGGCCGGGCCGGCTTCCTAACCCGGGCGGCCGCTCCACCACACCTCGAGCCAGGCCGGGCCAACTGCTTTACCCCGGCGGCCGCTCCACCACAACCGGAGTTCTGCCGGGCCAGCTGGTTGACCCGGGCGGCCTCTCCACCACAGACCGAGCCCGGCCGGGCTGGCTTCCTGACCCGGGCGGCCGCTCCACCACAGCCCGAGCCCGGCCGGGCCGGCTGCTTTACCCCGGCGGCCGCTCCACCACAACCGAAGCCCCGCCGGGCCGGCTGGTTTACCCCGGCTGCCGACGAACAGAGCCCAAGTCCGGCCGGGCCGGCTGCTTGACCCGGGCGGCCGCTCCAGCATAGACGAACCCGGCCGAACCGGCTGCTTTACCCCGGCGGCCGCTCCACCACAACCGAAGCCCCGCCGGGTCGGCTGCTTGACCCGGGCGGCCGCTCCACCACAGCCCGAGCCCGGCCGGGCCGGCTGCTTTACCCCGGCGGCCGCTCCACCACAACTGAAGCCTCGCCGAGCTGGCTGCTTGACCCGGGCGGCCGCTCCACCACACCCCGAGCCCGGCTGGGCCAGCTGCTTTACCCCGGCGGCCGCTCCACCACAACCGAAGCCCCGCCGGGGGGGCTGGTTTACCCGGGCGGCCGACGAACGGAGCCCAAGCCCGGCCGGGCCGGCTGCTTGACCCGGGCGGCTGCTCCAGCATAGACCCAGCCGGGCCGGGCCGGCTGCTTTACCCCGGCGGCCGCTCCACCACAGCCCTAGCCCGGCCGGGCCGGCTGCTTTACCCCGGCGGCCGCTCCACCACAACCGGAGCCCCGCCAGGCCAGCGGGTTGACCCGGGCGGCCACTCCACTACCGACCGAGCCCGGCCGGGCCGGCTTCCTGACCCGGGCGGCCGCTCCACCACACCCCGAGCCCGGCCGGGCCGCTGCTTTACCCGGGCGGGCGCTCCACCACAACCGGATCCCCGCCGGGCCAGCTGGTTGACCCGGGCGGCCGCTCCACAACCGACCGAGCCCGGCCGGGCCGGCTTCCTGACCCGGGCGGCCGCTCCACCACACCCCGAGCCGGGCCGGGCCGGCTGCTTTACCCCGGCGGCCGCTCCACCACAACCGGAGCCCCGCCAGGCCAGCTGGTTGACCCGGGCGGCCGCTCCACAACCGACCGAGCCCGGCCGGGCCGGCTTCCTGACCCCGGCGGCCGCTCCACAACAACCCCAGCCCGGCCGGGCCGGCTGCTTTACCCCGGCGGTCGCTCCACCACAACCGGAGCCCCGCCGGGCCAGCTGGTGACCCGGGCGGCCGGTCCACAACAGACCGAGCCCGGCCGGGCCGGCTTCCTGACCCGGGCGGCCGTTCCACCACACCCCGAGACGGGCCAGGCCGGCTGTTTTACCCCGGCGGCCGCTCCACCACAACCGGAGCCCCGCCGGGCCAGCTGGTTGACCCGGGCGGCCGCTCCACAACCGACCGAGCCCGGCCGGGCCGGCTTCCTGACCCCGGCGGCCGCTCCACCACAACCCCAGCCCAGCCGGGCCGGCTGCTTTACCCCGGCGGCCGCTCCACCACAACCGGAGCCCCGCCGGGCCAGCTGGTTGACCCGGGCGGCCGATCCACAACAGACCGAGCCCGGCCGGGCCGGCTTCCTGACCCGGGCGGCCGCATCACCACACCCCGAGCCGGGCCGGGCCGGCTGCTTTAACCCGGCGGCCGCTCCACCACAACCGGAGCCCCGCCGGGCCAGCTGGTTGACCCTGGCGGCCGCTCCACCACCGACCGATCCCGGCCGGGCCGGGTTCCTGACACGGGCGGCCGCTCTACCACACCCCGAGCCCGGCCGGGCCGGCTGCTTTACCCGGCGGCCGCTCTACCACAACCGGAGCCCCGCCGGGCCAGCTGGTTGACCCGGGCGGCCGCTCCAAAATCGACCACCCCGGCCGGGCCGGCTTCCTGACCCGGGCTGCCGCTCCACCACACCCCGAGCTTGGCCGGGCCGGCTGCTTTACCCCGGCGGCCGCTCCACCACAACCGGAGCCCCGCCGGGCCAGCTGGTTGACCCTGGCGGCCGCTCCACCACCGACCGAGCCGGCCGGGCCGGCTTCCTGACCCGGGCGGCCGCTCTACCACACCCCGAGCCCGGCCAGCCGGCTGCTTTACCCGGCGGCCGCTCCACCACAACCGGAGCCCCGCCGGGCCAGCTGGTTTACCCGGGCGGCCGCTCCACAACCGTCCGAGCCCGGCCGGGCCGGCTTCCTGACCCGGGCGGCCGCTCCACCACACCCCGAGCCGGGCCGGGCCGGCTGCTTTACCCAGGCGGCCGCTCCACCACAACCGGATCCCCGCCGGGCCACCTGGTTGACCCAGGCAGCCGCTCCACCACAACCCCAGCCCGGCCGGGCCGGCTGCTTTACCCCGGCGGCCGCTCCACCACAACCGGAGCCCCGCCGGGCCAGCTGGTTGACCCGGGCGGCCGGTCCACAACAGAGCGAGCCCGGCCGGGCTGGCTTCCTAACCCGGGCGGCCGCTCCACCACACCTCGAGCCGGGCCGGGCCAACTGCTTTACCCCGGCGGCCGCTCCACCACAACCGGAGTTCTGCCGGGCCAGCTGGTTGACCCGGGCGGCCTCTCCACCACAGACCGAGCCCGGCCGGGCTGGCTTCCTGACCCGGGCGGCCGCTCCACCACACCCCGAGCCGGGCTGGGCTGGGTCCTTTACCCCGGCGGCCGCTCCATCACAACCGGAGCCCCGCCGGGCCAGCTGGTTGACCCGGGCGGCCGCTCCACAACCGACCGAGCCTGGCCGGGCCGGCCTCCTGACCCGGGCGGCCGCTCCACCACACCCCGAGCCCGGCCGGGCCGGCTGCTTTACCCCGGCGGCCGCTCCACCACAACCGGATCCCCGCCGGGCCAGCTGGTTGACCCGGGCGGCCGCTCCACAACCGACCGAGCCCGGCCGGGCCGGCTTCCTGACCCAGGAGGCCGCTCCACCACAACCGGAGCCTTGCCGGGCCAGCTGGTTGACCAGGGCGGCCTCTCCACCACAGACCGAGCCCGGCCGGGCCGGCTTCCTGACCCGGGCGGCCGCTCCACCACACCCCGAGCCGGGCCGGGCCGGCTGCTTTACCCCGGCGGCCGCTCCACCACAACCGGAGCCCCGCCGGGCCAGCTGGTTGACCCGGGCGGCCGCTCCACCACAGACCGAGACTGGCCGGGCCGGCCTCCTGACCCGGGCGGCCGCTCCTCCACACCCCCAGCCCGGCCGGCCCGGCTGCTTTACCCCGGCGGCAGCTCCACCACAACCGGAGCCCCGCCGGGCCAGCTGGTTGACCCGGGAGCCGCTCCACAACCGACCGAGCCCAGCCGGGCAGGCTTCTTGACCCGGGCGGCCGCTCCACCACACCCCGAGCCGGGCCGGGACGGCTGCTTTACCCCGGCGGCCGCTCCACCACACCCGGAGCCCCGCCGGGCCAGCTGGTTGACCCGGGCGGCCGCTCCACAACCGACCGAGCCCGGACGGGCCGGCTTCCTGACCCGGGCGGCCGCTCCACCACACCACGAGCCCGGCCGGGCCGGCTGCTTTACCCCGGCGGCCGCTCCACCACAACCGGATCCCCGCCGGGCCAGCTGGTTGACCCGGGCGGCCGCTCCACAACCGACCGAGCCCGGCCGGGCCGGCTTTCTGACCCGGGCGGCCGCTCCACCACACCCCGAGCCCGGCCGGGCCGGCTGCTTTACCCCGGCGGCCGCTCCACCACAACCGGAGCCCCGCCGGGCCAGCTGGTTGACCCGGGAGCCGCTCCACAATCGACCGAGCTCGGCCGGGCCGGCTTCCTGACCCGGGCGGCTGCTCCACCACACCCCGAGCCCGGCCGGGCCGGCTGCTTTACCCCGGCGGCCGCTCCACCACAACCGGAGCCCCGCCGGGCCAGCTGGTTGACCCTGGCGGCCGCTCCACAACCGACCGAGCCCGGACGGGCCGGCTTCCTGACCCGGGCGGCCGCTCCACCACACCCCGAGCCCGGCCGGGCCGGCTGGTTTACCCCGGCGGCCGCTCCACCACAACCGGATCCCCGCCGGGCCAGCTGGTTGACCCGGGCGGCCGCTCCACAACCGACCGAGCCCGGCCGGGCCGGCTTCCTGACCCGGGCGGCCGCTCCACCACACCCCGAGCCGGGCCGGGTCGGATGCTTTACCCCGGCGGCCGCTCCACCACAACCGGAGCCCCGCCGGGCCAGCTGGTTGACCCGGGCGGCCTCTCCACAACCGACCGAGCCCGGCCGGGCCGGCTTCCTGACCCCGGCGGCAGCTCCACCACAACCCCATCCCGGCCGGGCCGGCTGCTTTACCCCGGCGGCCGCTCCACCACAACCGGAGCCCCGCCGGGCCTGCTGGTTGACCCGGGCGGCCGGTCCACAACAGACCAAGCCCGGCCGGGCCGGCTTCTTGACCCGGGCGGACGCTCCACCACACCCCGAGCCGGGCCGGGCCGGCTGCTTTACCCCGGCGGCCGCTCCACCACAACCGGAGCCCCGCCGGGCCAGCTGGTTGACCCTGCCGGCCGCTCCACCACCGACCGATCCCGGCCGGGCCGGCTTCCTGACCCGGGCGGCCGCTCTACCACACCCCGAGCCCGGCCGGCCGGCTGCTTTACCCGGCGGGCGCTCCACCACAACCGGAGCCCCGCCGGGCCAGCTGCTTGACCCGGGCGGCCGCTCCAAAAGCGACCGACCCCGGCCGGGCGGGCTTCCTGACCCGGGCGGCCGCTCCACCACACCCCGAGCCCTGTCGGGCCGGCTGCTTTACCCCGGCGGCCGCTCCTCCACAACCGGAGCCCAGCCGGGCCAGCTCGTTGACCCGGGCGGCCGCTCCACCACAGACCGAGCCCGGCCGGGCCGGCTTCTTGACCCGGGCGGCCGCTCCACCACACCCCGAGCCGGGCCGGGCCGACTGCTTTACCCCGGCGGCCGCTCCACCACAACCGGAGCCCCGCCGGGCCAGCTGGTTGACCCTGGCGGCCGCTCCACCACCGACCGATCACCGCCGGGCCGGCTTCCTGACCCGGGCGGCCGCTCTACCACACCCCGAGCCCGGCCAGCCGGCTGCTTTACCCGGCGGCCGCTCCACCACAACCGGAGCCCCGCCGGGCCAGCTGGTTGACCCGGGCGGCCGCTCCACAACCGTCCGAGCCCGGCCGGGCCGGCTTCCTGACCCGGGCGGCCACTCCACCACACCCCGAGCCCGGCCGGGCCGGCTGCTTTACCCCGGCGGCCGCTCCACCACAACCGGATCCCCGCCGGGCCACCTGGTTGACCCGGGCGGCCGCTCCACCACAACCCCAGCCCGGCCGGGCCGGCTGCTTTACCCCGGCGGCCGCTCCACCACAACCGGAGCCCCGCCGGGCCAGCTGGTTGACCCGGGCGGCCGGTCCAGAACAGACCGAGCCCGGCCGGGCCGGCTTCCTAACCCGGGCGGCCGCTCCACCACACCTCGAGCCGGGCCGGGCCAACTGCTTTACCCCGGCGGCCGCTCCACCACAACCGGAGTTCTGCCGGGCCAGCTGGTTGACCCGGGCGGCCTCTCCACCACAGACCGAGCCCGGCCGGGCCGGCTTCCTGACCCGGGCGGCCGCTCCACCACACCCCGAGCCCTGTCGGGCCGGCTGCTTTACCCCGGCGGCCGCTCCTCCACAACCGGAGCCCCGCCGGGCCAGCTCGTTGACCCGGGCGGCCGCTCCACCACAGACCGAGCCCGGCCGGGCCGGCTTCTTGACCCGGGCGGCCGCTCCACCACACCCCGAGCCGGGCCGGGCCGACTGCTTTACCCCGGCGGCCGCTCCACCACAACCGGAGCCCCGCCGGGCCAGCTGGTTGACCCTGGCGGCCGCTCCACCACCGACCGATCCCCGCCGGGCCGGCTTCCTGACCCGGGCGGGCCGCTCTACCACACCCCGAGCCCGGCCAGCCGGCTGCTTTACCCGGCGGGCGCTCCACCACAACCGGAGCCCCGCCGGGCCAGCTGGTTGACCCGGGCGGCCGCTCCACAACCGTCCGAGCCCGGCCGGGCCGGCTTCCTGACCCGGGCGGCCACTCCACCACACCCCGAGCCCGGCCGGGCCGGCTGCTTTACCCCGGCGGCCGCTCCACCACAACCGGATCCCCGCCGGGCCACCTGGTTGACCTGGGCGGCCGCTCCACCACAACCCCAGCCCGGCCGGGCCGGCTGCTTTACCCCGGCGGCCGCTCCACCACAACCGGAGCCCCGCCGGGCCAGCTGGTTGACCCGGGCGGCCGGTCCACAACAGACCGAGCCCGGCCGGGCCGGCTTCCTAACCCGGGCGGCCGCTCCACCACACCTCGAGCCGGGCCGGGCCAACTGCTTTACCCCGGCGGCCGCTCCACCACAACCGGAGTTCTGCCGGGCCAGCTGGTTGACCCGGGCGGCCTCTCCACCACAGACCGAGCCCGGCCGGGCTGGCTTCCTGACCCGGGCGGCCGCTCCACCACAGCCCGAGCCCGGCCGGGCCGGCTGCTTTACCCCGGCGGCCGCTCCACCACAACCGAAGCCCCGCCGGGCCGGCTGGTTTACCCCGGCTGCCGACGAACGGAGCCCAAGTCCGGCCGGGCCGGCTGCTTGACCCGGGCGGCCGCTCCAGCATAGACGAACCCGGCCGAACCGGCTGCTTTACCCCGGCGGCCGCTCCACCACAACCGAAGCCCCGCCGGGTCGGCTGCTTGACCCGGGCGGGCCGCTCCACCACAGCCCGAGCCCGGCCGGGCCGGCTGCTTTACCCCGGCGGCCGCTCCACCACAACTGAAGCCTCGCCGAGCTGGCTGCTTGACCCGGGCGGCCGCTCCACCACACCCCGAGCCCGGCTGGGCCAGCTGCTTTACCCCGGCGGCCGCTCCACCACAACCGAAGCCCCGCCGGGGGGGCTGGTTTACCCGGGCGGCCGACGAACGGAGCCCAAGCCCGGCCGGGCCGGCTGCTTGACCCGGGCGGCTGCTCCAGCATAGACCCAGCCGGGCCGGGCCGGCTGCTTTACCCCGGCGGCCGCTCCACCACAGCCCGAGCCCGGCCGGGCCGGCTGCTTTACCCCGGCGGCCGCTCCACCACAACCGGAGCCCCGCCAGGCCAGCGGGTTGACCCGGGCGGCCACTCCACTACCGACCGAGCCCGGCCGGGCCGGCTTCCTGACCCGGGCGGCCGCTCCACCACACCCCGAGCCCGGCCGGGCCGGCTGCTTTACCCGGGCGGGCGCTCCACCACAACCGGATCCCCGCCGGGCCAGCTGGTTGACCCGGGCGGCCGCTCCACAACCGACCGAGCCCGGCCAGGCCGGCTTCCTGACCCGGGCGGCCGCTCCACCACACCCCGAGCCGGGCCGGGCCGGCTGCTTTACCCCGGCGGCCGCTCCACCACAACCGGAGCCCCGCCAGGCCAGCTGGTTGACCCGGGCGGCCGCTCCACAACCGACCGAGCCCGGCCGGGCCGGCTTCCTGACCCCGGCGGCCGCTCCAAAACAACCCCAGCCCGGCCGGGCCGGCTGCTTTACCCCGGCGGTCGCTCCACCACAACCGGAGCCCCGCCGGGCCAGCTGGTGACCCGGGCGGCCGGTCCACAACAGACCGAGCCCGGCCGGGCCGGCTTCCTGACCCGGGCGGCCGTTCCACCACACCCCGAGATGGGCCAGGCCGGCTGTTTTACCCCGGCGGCCGCTCCACCACAACCGGAGCCCCGCCGGGCCAGCTGGTTGACCCGGGCGGCCGCTCCACAACCGACCGAGCCCGGCCGGGCCGGCTTCCTGACCCCGGCGGCCGCTCCACCACAACCCCAGCCCAGCCGGGCCGGCTGCTTTACCCCGGCGGCCGCTCCACCACAACCGGAGCCCCGCCGGGCCAGCTGGTTGACCCTGGCGGCCGCTCCACCACCGACCGATCCCGGCCGGGCCGGGTTCCTGACACGGGCGGCCGCTCTACCACACCCCGAGCCCGGCCGGGCCGGCTGCTTTACCCGGCGGCCGCTCCACCACAACCGGAGCCCCGCCGGGCCAGCTGGTTGACCCGGGCGGCCGCTCCAAAATCGACCACCCCGGCCGGGCCGGCTTCCTGACCCGGGCTGCCGCTCCACCACACCCCGAGCTTGGCCGGGCCGGCTGCTTTACCCCGGCGGCCGCTCCACCACAACCGGAGCCCCGCCGGGCCAGCTGGTTGACCCGGGCGGCCTCTCCACCACAGACCGAGCCCGGCCGGGCTGGCTTCCTGACCCGGGCGGCCGCTCCACCACACCCCGAGCCGGGCTGGGCTGGGTGCTTTACCCCGGCGGCCGCTCCATTAAAACCGGAGCCCCGCCGGGCCAGCTGGTTGACCCGGGCGGCCGCTCCACAACCGACCGAGCCTGGCCGGGCCGGCCTCCTGACCCGGGCGGCCGCTGCACCACACCCCGAGCCCGGCCGGGCCGGCTGCTTTACCCCCGGCGGCCGCTCCACCACAACCGGATCCCCGCCGGGCCAGCTGGTTGACCCGGGCGGCCGCTCCACAACCGACCGAGCCCGGCCGGGCCGGCTTCCTGACCCAGGAGGCCGCTCCACCACACATCGAGCCGGGCCGGGCCGGCTGCTTTACCCCGGCCGCCGCTCCACCACAACCGGAGCCCTGCCGGGCCAGCTGGTTGACCAGGGCGGCCTCTCCACCACAGACCGAGCCCGGCCGGGCCGGCTTCCTGACCCGGGCGGCCGCTCCACCACACCCCGAGCCGGGCCGGGCCGGCTGCTTTACCCCGGCGGCCGCTCCACCACAACCGGATCCCCGCCGGGCCAGCTGGTTGACCCGGGCGGCCGCTCCACAACCGACCGAGCCCGGCCGGGCCGGCTTCCTGACCCGGGCGGCCGCTCCACCACACCCCGAGCCGGGCCGGGTCGGATGCTTTACCCCGGCGGCCGCTCCACCACAACCGGAGCCCCGCCGGGCCAGCTGGTTGACCCGGGCGGCCGCTCCACAACCGACCGAGCCCGGCCGGGCCGGCTTCCTGACCCCGGCGGCCGCTCCACCACAACCCCAGCCCGGCCGGGCCGGCTGCTTTACCCCGGCGGCCGCTCCACCACAACCGGAGCCCCGCCGGGCCAGCTGGTTGACCCGGGCGGCCGGTCCACAACAGACCAAGCCCGGCCGGGCCGGCTTCTTGACCCGGGCGGACGCTCCACCACACCCCGAGCCGGGCCGGGCCGGCTGCTTTACCCCAGCGGCCGCTCCACCACAACCGGAGCCCCGCCGGGCCAGCTGGTTGACCCTGCCGGCCGCTCCACCACCGACCGATCCCGGCCGGGCCGGCTTCCTGACCCGGGCGGCCGCTCTACCACACCCCGAGCCCGGCCGGCCGGCTGCTTTACCCGGCGGGCGCTCCACCACAACCGGAGCCCCGCCGGGCCAGCTGCTTGACCCGGGCGGCCGCTCCAAAACCGACCGACCCCGGCCGGGCCGGCTTCCTGACCCGGGCGGCCGCTCCACCACACCCCGAGCCCTGTCGGGCCGGCTGCTTTACCCCGGCGGCCGCTCCTCCACAACCGGAGCCCCGTCGGGCCAGCTCGTTGACCCGGGCGGCCGCTCCACCACAGACCGAGCCCGGCCGGGCCGGCTTCTTGACCCGGGCGGCCGCTCCACCACACCCCGAGCCGAGCCGGGCCGACTGCTTTACCCCGGCGGCCGCTCCACCACAACCGGAGCCCCGCCGGGCCAGCTGGTTGACCCTGGCGGCCGCTCCACCACCGACCAATCCCCGCCGGGCCGGCTTCCTGACCCGGGCGGCCGCTCTACCACACCCCGAGCCCGGCCAGCCGGCTGCTTTACCCGGCGGCCGCTCCACCACAACCGGAGCCCCGCCGGGCCAGCTGGTTGACCCGGGCGGCCGCTCCACAACCGTCCGAGCCCGGCCGGGCCGGCTTCCTGACCCGGGCGGCCACTCCACCACACCCCGAGCCCGGCCGGGCCGGCTGCTTTACCCCGGCGGCCGCTCCACCACAACCGGAGCCCCGCCGGGCAAGCTGGTTCACCCGGGCGGCCGGTCCACAACAGAGCGAGCCCGGCCGGGCCGGCTTCCTAACCCGGGCGGCCGCTCCACCACACCTCGAGCCGGGCCGGGCCAACTGCTTTACCCCGGCGGCCGCTCCACCACAACCGGAGTTCTGCCGGGCCAGCTGGTTGACCCGGGCGGCCTCTCCACCACAGACCGAGCCCGGCCGGGCTGGCTTCCTGATTCGGGCGGCCGCTCCACCACACCCCGAGCCGGGCTGGGCTGGGTGCTTTACCCCGGCGGCCGCTCCATCACAACCGGAGCCCCGCCGGGCCAGCTGGTTGACCCGGGCGGCCGCTCCACAACCGACCGAGCCTGGCCGGGCCGGCCTCCTGACCCGGGCGGCCGCTCCACCACACCCCGAGACGGGCCAGGCCGGCTGTTTTACCCCGGCGGCCGCTCCACCACAACCGGAGCCCCGCCGGGCCAGCTGGTTGACCCGGGCGGCCGCTCCACAACGGACCGAGCCTGGCCGGGCCGGCTTCCTGACCCCGGCGGCCGCTCCACCACAACCCCAGCCCGGCCGGGCCGGCTGCTTTACCCCGGCGGCCGCTCCACCACAACCGGAGCCCCGCCGGGCCAGCTGGTTGACCCGGGCGGCCGATCCACAACAGACCGAGCCCGGCCGGGCCGGCTTCCTGACCCGGGCGGCCGCATCACCACACCCCGAGCCGGGCCGGGCCGGCTGCTTTACCCCGGCGGCCGCTCCACCACAACCGGAGCCCCGCCGGGCCAGCTGGTTGACCCTGGCGGCCGCTCCACCACCGACCGATCCCGGCCGGGCCGGGTTCCTGACACGGGCGGCCGCTCTACCACACCCCGAGCCCGGCCGGGCCGGCTGCTTTACCCGGCGGCCGCTCCACCACAACCGGAGCCCCGCCGGGCCAGCTGGTTGACCCGGGCGGCCGCTCCAAAATCGACCACCCCGGCCGGGCCGGCTTCCTGACCCGGGCTGCCGCTCCACCACACCCCGAGCTTGGCCGGGCCGGCTGCTTTACCCCGGCGGCCGCTCCTCCACAACTGGAGCCCCGCCGGGCCAGCTGGTTGACCCGGGCGGCCGCTCCACAACCGACCGAGCCCGGCCGGGCCGGCCTCCTGACCCTGGGGGCCGCTCCACCACACCCCGAGCCCGGCCGGGCCGGCTGCTTTACCCCGGCGGCCGCTCCACCACAACCGGAGCCCCGCCGGGCCAGCTGGTTGACCCGGGCGGCCGCTCCACAACCGACCGAGCCCGGCCGGGCCGGCTTCCTGACACGGGCGGCCGCTCCACCACACCCCGAGCCCGGCCGGGCCGACTGGTTAACCCCGGCTGCCGCTCCACCACAACCGGAGCCCCGCCGGGCCAGCTGGTTGACCCGGGCGGCCGCTCCACCACAGACCGAGCCCGGCCGGGCCGGCTTCCTGATCCGGGCGGCCGCTCCACCACACCCCGAGCCCGGCCGGGCCGGCTGCTTTACCCCGGCGGCCGCTCCACCACAACCGGATCCCCGCCGGGCCACCTGGTTGACCCGGGCAGCCGCTCCACCACAACCCCAGCCCGGCCGGGCCGGCTGCTTTACCCCGGCGGCCGCTCCACCACAACCGGAGCCCCGCCGGGCCAGCTGGTTGACCCGGGCGGCCGGTCCACAACAGAGCGAGCCCGGCCGGGCCGGCTTTCTAACCCGGGCGGCCGCTCCACCACACCTCGAGCCGGGCCGGGCCAACTGCTTTACCCCGGCGGCCGCTCCACCACAACCGGAGTTCTGCCGGGCCAGCTGGTTGACCCGGGCGGCCTCTCCACCACAGACCGAGCCCGGCCGGGCTGGCTTCCTGACCCGGGCGGCCGCTCCACCACACCCCGAGCCGGGCTGGGCTGGGTGCTTTACCCCGGCGGCCGCTCCATCACAACCGGAGCCCCGCCGGGCCAGCTGGTTGACCCGGGCGGCCGCTCCACAACCGACCGAGCCCGGCCGGGCCGGCTTCCTGACCCAGGAGGCCGCTCCACCACACCTCGAGCCGGGCCGGGCCGGCTGCTTTACCCCGGCCGCCGCTCCACCGCAACCGGAGCCCTGCCGGGCCAGCTGGTTGACCAGGGCGGCCTCTCCACCACAGACCGAGCCCGGCCGGGCCGGCTTCCTGACCCGGGCGGCCGCTCCACCACACCCCGAGCCGGGCCGGGCCGGCTGCTTTACCCCGGCGGCCGATCCACCACAACCGGAGCCCCGCCGGGCCAGCTGGTTGACCCGGGCGGCCGCTCCACCACAGACCGAGACTGGCCGGGCCGGCCTCCTGACCCGGGCGGCCGCTCCTCCACACCCCCAGCCCGGCCGGCCCGGCTGCTTTACCCCGGCGGCAGCTCCACCACAACCGGAGCCCCGCCGGGCCAGCTGGTTGACCCGGGAGCCGCTCCACAACCGACCGAGCCCAGCCGGGCAGGCTTCCTGACCCGGGCGGCCGCTCCACCACACCCCGAGCCCGGCCGGGCCGGCTGCTTTACCCCGGCGGCCGCTCCACCACAACCGGAGCCCCGCCGGGCCAGCTAGTTGACCCTGGCGGCCGCTCCACAACCGACCGAGCCCGGACGGGCCGGCTTCCTGACCCGGGCGGCCGCTCCACCACACCCCGAGCCCGGCCGGGCCGGCTGCTTTACCCCGGCGGCCGCTCCACCACAACCGGAGCCCCGCCGGGCCAGCTGGTTGACCCGGGAGCCGCTCCACAACCGACCGAGCCCAGCCGGGCAGGCTTCCTGACCCGGGCGGCCGCTCCACCACACCCCGAGCCGGGCCGGGACGGCTGCTTTACCCCGGCGGACGCTCCACCACACCCGGAGCCCCGCCGGGCCAGCTGGTTGACCCGGGCGGCCGCTCCACAACCGACCGAGCCCGGACGGGCCGGCTTCCTGACCCGGGCGGCCGCTCCACCACACCACGAGCCCGGCCGGGCCGGCTGCTTTACCCCGGCGGCCGCTCCACCACAACCGGAGCCCCGCCGGGCCAGCTGGTTGACCCTGGCGGCCGCTCCACAACCGACCGAGCCCGGACGGGCCGGCTTCCTGACCCGGGCGGCCGCTCCACCACACCCCGAGCCCGGCCGGGCCGGCTGGTTTACCCCGGCGGCCGCTCCACCACAACCGGATCCCCGCCGGGCCAGCTGGTTGACCCGGGCGGCCGCTCCACAACCGACCGAGCCCGGCTGGGCCGGCTTCCTGACCCGGGCGGCCGCTCCACCACACCCCGAGCCGGGCCGGGTCGGATGCTTTACCCCGGCGGCCGCTCCACCACAACCGGAGCCCCGCCGGGCCAGCTGGTTGACCCGGGCGGCCGCTCCACAACCGACCGAGCCCGGCCGGGCCGGCTTCCTGACCCCGGCGGCCGCTCCACCACAACCCCATCCCGGCCGGGCCGGCTGCTTTACCCCGGCGGCCGCTCCACCACAACCGGAGCCCCGCCGGGCCAGCTGGTTGACCCGGGCGGTCGGTCCACAACAGACGAAGCCCGGCCGGGCCGGCTTCTTGACCCGGGCGGACGCTCCACCACACCCCGAGCCGGGCCGGGCCGGCTGCTTTACCCCGGCGGCCGCTCCACCACAACCGGAGCCCCGCCGGGCCAGCTGGTTGACCCTGCCGGCCGCTCCACCACCGACCGATCCCGGCCGGGCCGGCTTCCTGACCCGGGCGGCCGCTCTACCACACCCCGAGCCCGGCCGGCCTGCTGCTTTACCCGGCGGGCGCTCCACCACAACCGGAGCCCCGCCGGGCCAGCTGCTTGACCCGGGCGGCCGCTCCAAAAGCGACCGACCCCGGCCGGGCCGGCTTCCTGACCCGGGCGGCCGCTCCACCACACCCCGAGCCCTGTCGGGCCGGCTGCTTTACCCCGGCGGCCGCTCCTCCACAACCGGAGCCCCGCCGGGCCAGCTCGTTGACCCGGGCGGCCGCTCCACCACAGACCGAGCCCGGCCGGGCCGGCTTCTTGACCCGGGCGGCCGCTCCACCACACCCCGAGCCGGGCCGGGCTGACTGCTTTACCCCGGCGGCCGCTCCACCACAACCGGAGCCCCGCCGGGCCAGCTGGTTGACCCTGGCGGCCGCTCCACCACCGACCGATCCCCGCCGGGCCGGCTTCCTGACCCGGGCGGCCGCTCTACCACACCCCGAGCCCGGCCAGCCGGCTGCTTTACCCGGCGGCCGCTCCACCACAACCGGAGCCCCGCCGGGCCAGCTGGTTGACCCGGGCGGCCGCTCCACAACCGTCCGAGCCCGGCCGGGCCGGCTTCCTGACCCGGGCGGCCACTCCACCACACCCCGAGCCCGGCCGGGCCGGCTGCTTTACCCCGGCGGCCGCTCCACCACAACCGGATCCCCGCCGGGCCACCTGGTTGACCCGGGCGGCCGCTCCACCACAACCCCAGCCCGGCCGGGCCGGCTGCTTTACCCCGGCGGCCGCTCCACCACAACCGGAGCCCCGCCGGGCCAGCTGGTTGACCCGGGCGGCCGGTCCACAACAGACCGAGCCCGGCCGGGCCGGCTTCCTGACCCGGGCGGCCGCATCACCACACCCCGAGCCGGGCCGGGCCGGCTGCTTTACCCCGGCGGCCGCTCCACCACAACCGGAGCCCCGCCGGGCCAGCTGGTTGACCCTGGCGGCCGCTCCACCACCGACCGATCCCGGCCGGGCCGGGTTCCTGACACGGGCGGCCGCTCTACCACACCCCGAGCCCGCCCGGGCCGGCTGCTTTACCCGGCGGCCGCTCCACCACAACCGGAGCCCCGCCGGGCCAGCTGGTTGACCCGGGCGGCCGCTCCAAAATCGACCACCCCGGCCGGGCCGGCTTCCTGACCCGGGCTGCCGCTCCACCACACCCCGAGCTTGGCCGGGCCGGCTGCTTTACCCCGGCGGCCGCTCCTCCACAACTGGAGCCCCGCCGGGCCAGCTGGTTGACCCGGGCGGCCGCTCCACAACCGACCGAGCCCGGCCGGGCCGGCCTCCTGACCCTGGGGGCCGCTCCACCACACCCCGAGCCCGGCCGGGCCGGCTGCTTTACCCCGGCGGCCGCTCCACCACAACCGGAGCCCCGCCGGGCCAGCTGGTTGACCCGGGCGGCCGCTCCACAACCGACCGAGCCCGGCCGGGCCGGCTTCCTGACACGGGCGGCCGCTCCACCACACCCCGAGCCCGGCCGGGCCGACTGGTTAACCCCGGCTGCCGCTCCACCACAACCGGAGCCCCGCCGGGCCAGCTGGTTGACCCGGGCGGCCGCTCCACCACAGACCGAGCCCGGCCGGGCCGGCTTCCTGATCCGGGCGGCCGCTCCACCACACCTCGAGCTCGGCCGGGCCGGCTGCTTTACCCTGGCGGCCGCTCCACCACTACCGGAGCCCCGCCGGGCCAGCTGGTTGACCCGGGCGGCCGCTCCACCACAGACCGAGCCCGGCCGGGCCGGCTTCCTGACCCAGGAGGCCGCTCCACCACACCTCGAGCCGGGCCGGGCCGGCTGCTTTACCCCGGCCGTCGCTCCACCACAACCGGAGCCCCGCCGGGCCAGCTGGTTGACCCGGGCTGCCGGTCCACAACAGACCGAGCCCGGCCGGGCCGGCTTCTTGACCCGGGCGGCCGCTCCACCACACCCCGAGCCGGGCCGGGCCGGCTGCTTTACCCCGGCGGCCGCTCCACCACAACCGGAGCCCCGCCGGGCCAGCTGGTTGACCCTGGCGGCCGCTCCACCACCGACCGAGCCGGCCGGGCCGGCTTCCTGACCCGGGCGGCCGCTCTACCACACCCCGAGCCCGGCCAGCCGGCTGCTTTACCCGGCGGCCGCTCCACCACAACCGGAGCCCCGCCGGGCCAGCTGGTTGACCCTGGCGGCCGCTCCACAACCGACCGAGCCCGGACGGGCCGGCTTCCTGACCCGGGCGGCCGCTCCACCACACCCCGAGCCCGGCCGGGCCGGCTGGTTTACCCCGGCGGCCGCTCCACCACAACCGGATCCCCGCCGGGCCAGCTGGTTGACCCGGGCGGCCGCTCCACAACCGACCGAGCCCGGCTGGGCCGGCTTCCTGACCCGGGCGGCCGCTCCACCACACCCCGAGCCGGGCCGGGTCGGATGCTTTACCCCGGCGGCCGCTCCACCACAACCGGAGCCCCGCCGGGCCAGCTGGTTGACCCGGGCGGCCGCTCCACAACCGACCGAGCCCGGCCGGGCCGGCTTCCTGACCCCGGCGGCCGCTCCACCACAACCCCATCCCGGCCGGGCCGGCTGCTTTACCCCGGCGGCCGCTCCACCACAACCGGAGCCCCGCCGGGCCAGCTGGTTGACCCGGGCGGTCGGTCCACAACAGACGAAGCCCGGCCGGGCCGGCTTCTTGACCCGGGCGGACGCTCCACCACACCCCGAGCCGGGCCGGGCCGGCTGCTTTACCCCGGCGGCCGCTCCACCACAACCGGAGCCCCGCCGGGCCAGCTGGTTGACCCTGCCGGCCGCTCCACCACCGACCGATCCCGGCCGGGCCGGCTTCCTGACCCGGGCGGCCGCTCTACCACACCCCGAGCCCGGCCGGCCTGCTGCTTTACCCGGCGGGCGCTCCACCACAACCGGAGCCCCGCCGGGCCAGCTGCTTGACCCGGGCGGCCGCTCCAAAAGCGACCGACCCCGGCCGGGCCGGCTTCCTGACCCGGGCGGCCGCTCCACCACACCCCGAGCCCTGTCGGGCCGGCTGCTTTACCCCGGCGGCCGCTCCTCCACAACCGGAGCCCCGCCGGGCCAGCTCGTTGACCCGGGCGGCCGCTCCACCACAGACCGAGCCCGGCCGGGCCGGCTTCTTGACCCGGGCGGCCGCTCCACCACACCCCGAGCCGGGCCGGGCTGACTGCTTTACCCCGGCGGCCGCTCCACCACAACCGGAGCCCCGCCGGGCCAGCTGGTTGACCCTGGCGGCCGCTCCACCACCGACCGATCCCCGCCGGGCCGGCTTCCTGACCCGGGCGGCCGCTCTACCACACCCCGAGCCCGGCCAGCCGGCTGCTTTACCCGGCGGCCGCTCCACCACAACCGGAGCCCCGCCGGGCCAGCTGGTTGACCCGGGCGGCCGCTCCACAACCGTCCGAGCCCGGCCGGGCCGGCTTCCTGACCCGGGCGGCCACTCCACCACACCCCGAGCCCGGCCGGGCCGGCTGCTTTACCCCGGCGGCCGCTCCACCACAACCGGATCCCCGCCGGGCCACCTGGTTGACCCGGGCGGCCGCTCCACCACAACCCCAGCCCGGCCGGGCCGGCTGCTTTACCCCGGCGGCCGCTCCACCACAACCGGAGCCCCGCCGGGCCAGCTGGTTGACCCGGGCGGCCGGTCCACAACAGACCGAGCCCGGCCGGGCCGGCTTCCTGACCCGGGCGGCCGCATCACCACACCCCGAGCCGGGCCGGGCCGGCTGCTTTACCCCGGCGGCCGCTCCACCACAACCGGAGCCCCGCCGGGCCAGCTGGTTGACCCTGGCGGCCGCTCCACCACCGACCGATCCCGGCCGGGCCGGGTTCCTGACACGGGCGGCCGCTCTACCACACCCCGAGCCCGCCCGGGCCGGCTGCTTTACCCGGCGGCCGCTCCACCACAACCGGAGCCCCGCCGGGCCAGCTGGTTGACCCGGGCGGCCGCTCCAAAATCGACCACCCCGGCCGGGCCGGCTTCCTGACCCGGGCTGCCGCTCCACCACACCCCGAGCTTGGCCGGGCCGGCTGCTTTACCCCGGCGGCCGCTCCTCCACAACTGGAGCCCCGCCGGGCCAGCTGGTTGACCCGGGCGGCCGCTCCACAACCGACCGAGCCCGGCCGGGCCGGCCTCCTGACCCTGGGGGCCGCTCCACCACACCCCGAGCCCGGCCGGGCCGGCTGCTTTACCCCGGCGGCCGCTCCACCACAACCGGAGCCCCGCCGGGCCAGCTGGTTGACCCGGGCGGCCGCTCCACAACCGACCGAGCCCGGCCGGGCCGGCTTCCTGACACGGGCGGCCGCTCCACCACACCCCGAGCCCGGCCGGGCCGACTGGTTAACCCCGGCTGCCGCTCCACCACAACCGGAGCCCCGCCGGGCCAGCTGGTTGACCCGGGCGGCCGCTCCACCACAGACCGAGCCCGGCCGGGCCGGCTTCCTGATCCGGGCGGCCGCTCCACCACACCTCGAGCTCGGCCGGGCCGGCTGCTTTACCCTGGCGGCCGCTCCACCACTACCGGAGCCCCGCCGGGCCAGCTGGTTGACCCGGGCGGCCGCTCCACCACAGACCGAGCCCGGCCGGGCCGGCTTCCTGACCCAGGAGGCCGCTCCACCACACCTCGAGCCGGGCCGGGCCGGCTGCTTTACCCCGGCCGTCGCTCCACCACAACCGGAGCCCCGCCGGGCCAGCTGGTTGACCCGGGCTGCCGGTCCACAACAGACCGAGCCCGGCCGGGCCGGCTTCTTGACCCGGGCGGCCGCTCCACCACACCCCGAGCCGGGCCGGGCCGGCTGCTTTACCCCGGCGGCCGCTCCACCACAACCGGAGCCCCGCCGGGCCAGCTGGTTGACCCTGGCGGCCGCTCCACCACCGACCGAGCCGGCCGGGCCGGCTTCCTGACCCGGGCGGCCGCTCTACCACACCCCGAGCCCGGCCAGCCGGCTGCTTTACCCGGCGGCCGCTCCACCACAACCGGAGCCCCGCCGGGCCAGCTGGTTTACCCGGGCGGCCGCTCCACAACCGTCCGAGCCCGGCCGGGCCGGCTTCCTGACCCGGGCGGCCGCTCCACCACACCCCGAGCCCGGCCGGGCCGGCTGCTTTACCCCGGCGGCCGCTCCACCACAACCGGATCCCCGCCGGGCCACCTGGTTGACCCGGGCAGCCGCTCCACCACAACCCCAGCCCGGCCGGGCCGGCTGCTTTACCCCGGCGGCCGCTCCACCACAACCGGAGCCCCGCCGGGCCAGCTGGTTGACCCGGGCGGCCGGTCCACAACAGAGCGAGCCCGGCCGGGCCGGCTTCCTAACCCGGGCGGCCGCTCCACCACACCTCGAGCCGGGCCGGGCCAACTGCTTTACCCCGGCGGCCGCTCCACCACAACCGGAGTTCTGCCGGGCCAGCTGGTTGACCCGGGCGGCCTCTCCACCACAGACCGAGCCCGGCCGGGCTGGCTTCCTGACCCGGGCGGCCGCTCCACCACACCCCGAGCCGGGCTGGGCTGGGTGCTTTACCCCGGCGGCCGCTCCATCACAACCGGAGCCCCGCCGGGCCAGCTGGTTGACCCGGGCGGCCGCTCCACAACCGACCGAGCCTGGCCGGGCCAACCTCCTGACCCGGGCGGCCGCTCCACCACACCCCGAGCCCGGCCGGGCCGGCTGCTTTACCCCGGCGGCCGCTCCACCACAACCGGATCCCCGCCGGGCCAGCTGGTTGACCCGGGCGGCCGCTCCACAACCGACCGAGCCCGGCCGGGCCGGCTTCCTGACCCAGGAGGCCGCTCCACCACACCTCGAGCCGGGCCGGGCCGGCTGCTTTACCCCGGCGCCGCTCCACCGCAACCGGAGCCCTGCCGGGCCAGCTGGTTGACCAGGGCGGCCTCTCCACCACAGACCGAGCCCGGCCGGGCCGGCTTCCTGACCCGGGCGGCCGCTCCACCACACCCCGAGCCGGGCCGGGCCGGCTGCTTTACCCCGGCGGCCGATCCACCACAACCGGAGCCCCGCCGGGCCAGCTGGTTGACCCGGGCGGCCGCTCCACCACAGACCGAGACTGGCCGGGCCGGCCTCCTGACCCGGGCGGCCGCTCCTCCACACCCCCAGCCCGGCCGGCCCGGCTGCTTTACCCCGGCGGCAGCTCCACCACAACCGGAGCCCCGCCGGGCCAGCTGGTTGACCCGGGAGCCGCTCCACAACCGACCGAGCCCAGCCGGGCAGGCTTCCTGACCCGGGCGGCCGCTCCACCACACCCCGAGCCCGGCCGGGCCGGCTGCTTTACCCCGGCGGCCGCTCCACCACAACCGGAGCCCCGCCGGGCCAGCTAGTTGACCCTGGCGGCCGCTCCACAACCGACCGAGCCCGGACGGGCCGGCTTCCTGACCCGGGCGGCCGCTCCACCACACCCCGAGCCCGGCCGGGCCGGCTGCTTTACCCCGGCGGCCGCTCCACCACAACCGGAGCCCCGCCGGGCCAGCTGGTTGACCCGGGAGCCGCTCCACAACCGACCGAGCCCAGCCGGGCAGGCTTCCTGACCCGGGCGGCCGCTCCACCACACCCCGAGCCGGGCCGGGACGGCTGCTTTACCCCCGGCGGCCGCTCCACCACACCCGGAGCCCCGCCGGGCCAGCTGGTTGACCCGGGCGGCCGCTCCACAACCGACCGAGCCCGGACGGGCCGGCTTCCTGACCCGGGCGGCCGCTCCACCACACCACGAGCCCGGCCGGGCCGGCTGCTTTACCCCGGCGGCCGCTCCACCACAACCGGAGCCCCGCCGGGCCAGCTGGTTGACCCTGGCGGCCGCTCCACAACCGACCGAGCCCGGACGGGCCGGCTTCCTGACCCGGGCGGCCGCTCCACCACACCCCGAGCCCGGCCGGGCCGGCTGGTTTACCCCCGGCGGCCGCTCCACCACAACCGGATCCCCGCCGGGCCAGCTGGTTGACCCGGGCGGCCGCTCCACAACCGACCGAGCCCGGCCGGGCCGGCTTCCTGACCCGGGCGGGCCGCTCCACCACACCCCGAGCCGGGCCGGGTCGGATGCTTTACCCCGGCGGCCGCTCCACCACAACCGGAGCCCCGCCGGGCCAGCTGGTTGACCCGGGCGGCCGCTCCACAACCGACCGAGCCCGGCCGGGCCGGCTTCCTGACCCCGGCGGCCGCTCCACCACAACCCCATCCCGGCCGGGCCGGCTGCTTTACCCCGGCGGCCGCTCCACCACAACCGGAGCCCCGCCGGGCCAGCTGGTTGACCCGGGCGGCCGGTCCACAACAGACGAAGCCCGGCCGGGCCGGCTTCTTGACCCGGGCGGACGCTCCACCACACCCCGAGCCGGGCCGGGCCGGCTGCTTTACCCCGGCGGCCGCTCCACCACAACCGGAGCCCCGCCGGGCCAGCTGGTTGACCCTGCCGGCCGCTCCACCACCGACCGATCCCGGCAGGGCCGGCTTCCTGACCCGGGCGGCCGCTCTACCACACCCCGAGCCCGGCCGGCCTGCTGCTTTACCGGCGGGCGCTCCACCACAACCGGAGCCCCGCCGGGCCAGCTGCTTGACCCGGGCGGCCGCTCCAAAAAGCGACCGACCCCGGCCGGGCCGGCTTCCTGACCCGGGCGGCCCGCTCCACCACACCCCGAGCCCCTGTCGGGCCGGCTGCTTTACCCCGGCGGCCGCTCCTCCACAACCGGAGCCCCGCCGGGGCCAGCTCGTTGACCCCGGGCGGCCGCTCCACCACAGACCGAGCCCGGCCGGGCCGGCTTCTTGACCCGGGCGGCCGCTCCACCACACCCCGAGCCGGGCCGAGCCGACTGCTTTACCCCGGCGGCCGCTCCACCACAACCGGAGCCCCCGCCGGGCCAGCTGGTTGACCCTGGCGGCCGCTCCACCACCGACCGATCCCCGCCGGGCCGGCTTCCTGACCCGGGCGGCCGCTCTACCACACCCCGAGCCCGGCCAGCCGGCTGCTTTACCCGGCGGCCGCTCCCACCACAACCGGAGCCCCGCCGGGCCAGCTGGTTGACCCGGGCGGCCGCTCCACAACCGTCCGAGCCCGGCCGGGCCGGCTTCCTGACCCGGGCGGCCACTCCACCACACCCCGAGCCCGGCCGGGCCGGCTGCTTTACCCCGGCGGCCGCTCCACCACAACCGGATCCCCCGCCGGGCCACCTGGTTGACCCGGGCGGGCCGCTCCACCACAACCCCAGGCCCGGCCGGGGCCGGGCTGCTTTACCCCGGCGGCCGCTCCACCACAACCGGAGCCCCGCCGGGCCAGCTGGTTGACCCGGGCGGCCGGTCCACAACAGACCGAGCCCGGCCGGGCCGGCTTCCTGACCCGGGCGGCCCGCTCCACCACACCTCGAGCCGGGCCGGGCCAACTGCTTTACCCCGGCGGCCGCTCCACCACAACCGGAGTTCTGCCGGGCCAGCTGGTTGACCCGGGCGGCCTCTCCACCACAGACCGAGCCCGGCCGGGCTGGCTTCCTGACCCGGGCGGCCGCTCCACCACAGCCCGAGCCCGGCCGGGCCGGCTGCTTTACCCCGGCGGCCGCTCCACCCACAACCGAAGCCCCGCCGGGCCGGCTGGTTTACCCCCGGCTGCCGATGAACGGAGCCCAAGTCCGGCCGGGCCGGCTGCTTGACCCGGGCGGCCGCTCCAGCATAGACGAACCCGGCCGAACCGGCTGCTTTACCCCGGCGGCCCGCTCCACCACAACCGAAGCCCCGCCGGGTCGGCTGCTTGACCCGGGCGGCCGCTCCACCACAGCCCGAGCCCGGCCGGGCCGGCTGCTTTACCCCGGCGGCCGCTCCACCACAACTGAAGCCTCGCCGAGCTGGCTGCTTGACCCGGGCGGCCGCTCCACCACACCCCGAGCCCGGCTGGGCCAGCTGCTTTACCCCGGCGGCCGCTCCACCACAACCGAAGCCCCGCCGGGGGGGCTGGTTTACCCCGGGCGGCCGACGAACGGAGCCCAAGCCCGGCCGGGCCGGCTGCTTGACCCGGGCGGCTGCTCCAGCATAGACCCAGCCGGGCCGGGCCGGCTGCTTTACTCCGGCGGCCGCTCCACCACAGCCCGAGCCCGGCCGGGCCCGGCTGCTTTACCCCGGCGGCCGCTCCACCACAACCGGAGCCCCGCCAGGCCAGCGGGTTGACCCGGGCGGCCACTCCACTACCGACCGAGCCCGGCCGGGCCGGCTTCCTGACCCGGGCGGCCGCTCCACCACACACCCGAGCCCGGCCCGGGCCGGCTGCTTTACCCGGGCGGGCGCTCCACCACAACCGGATCCCCGCCGGGCCAGCTGGTTGACCCGGGCGGCCGCTCCACAACCGACCGAGCCCGGCCGGGGCCGGCTTCCTGACCCGGGCGGCCGCTTCCACCACACCCCGAGCCGGGCCGGGCCGGCTGCTTTACCCCGGCGGCCGCTCCACCACAACCGGAGCCCCGCCAGGCCAGCTGGTTGACCCGGGCGGCCGCTCCACAACCGACCGAGCCCGGCCGGGCCGGCTTCCTGACCCCGGCGGCCGCTCCACAACAACCCCAGCCCGGCCGGGCCGGCTGCTTTACCCCGGCGGTCGCTCCACCACAACCGGAGCCCCGCCGGGCCAGCTGGTGACCCGGGCGGCCCGGTCCACAACAGACCGAGCCCGGCCGGGCCGGCTTCCTGACCCGGGCGGCCGTTCCACCACACCCCGAGACGGGCCAGGCCGGCTGTTTTACCCCGGCGGCCGCTCCACCACAACCGGAGCCCCGCCGGGCCAGCTGGTTGACCCGGGCGGCCGCTCCACAACCGACCGAGCCCGGCCGGGCCGGCTTCCTGACCCCGGCGGCCGCTCCACCACAACCCCAGCCCGGCCGGGCCGGCTGCTTTACCCCGGCGGCCGCTCCACCACAACCGGAGCCCCGCCGGGCCAGCTGGTTGACCCGGGCGGCCGATCCACAACAGACCGAGCCCGGCCGGGCCGGCTTCCTGACCCGGGCGGCCGCATCACCACACCCCGAGCCGGGCCGGGCCGGCTGCTTTACCCCGGCGGCCGCTCCACCACAACCGGAGCCCCGCCGGGCCAGCTGGTTGACCCTGGCGGCCGCTCCACCACCGACCGATCCGGCCGGGCCGGGTTCCTGACACGGGCGGCCGCTCTACCACACCCCGAGCCCGGCCGGGCCGGCTGCTTTACCCGGCGGCCGCTACACCACAACCGGAGCCCATCCGGGCCAGCTGGTTGACCCGGGCGGCCGCTCCAAAATCGACCACCCCGGCCGGGCCGGCTTCCTGACCCGGGCTGCCGCTCCACCACACCCGAGCTTGGCCGGGGCCGGCTGCTTTACCCCGGCGGCCGCTCCTCCACAACCGGAGCCCCGCCGGGCCAGCTGATTGACCCGGGCGGCCGCTCCACAACCGACCGAGCCCGGCCGGGCCGGCCTCCTGACCCTGGGGGCCGCTCCACCACACCCCGAGCCCGGCCGGGCCGGCTGCTTTACCCCCGGCGGCCGCTCCACCACAACCGGAGCCCCGCCGGGCCAGCTGGTTGACCGGGCGGCCGCTCCACAACCGACCGAGCCCGGCCGGGCCGGCTTCCTGACACGGGCGGCCGCTCCACCACACCCCGAGCCCGGCCGGGCCGACTGGTTAACCCCGGCTGCCGCTCCACCACAACCGGAGCCCCGCCGGCCAGCTGGTTGACCCGGGCGGCCGCTCCACCACAGACCGAGCCCGGCCGGGCCGGCTTCCTGACCCGGGCGGCTGCTCCACCACACCTCGAGCCCGGCCGGGCCGGCTGCTTTACCCCGGCGGCCGCTTTACCACTACCGGAGCCCCGCCGGGCCAGCTGGTTGACCCGGGCGGCCGCTCCACCACAGACCGAGCCCGGCCGGGCCGGCTTCCTGACCGAGGAGGCCGCTCCACCACACCTCGAGCCGGGCCGGGCCGGCTGCTTTACCCCGGCCGTCGCTCCACCACAACCGGAGCCCCGCCGGGCCAGCTGGTTGACCCGGGCTGCCGGTCCACAACAGACCGAGCCCGGCCGGGCCGGCTTCTTGACCCGGGCGGCCGCTCCACCACACCCCGAGCCGGGCCGGGCCGGCTGCTTTACCCCGGCGGCCGCTCCACCACAACCGGAGCCCCGCCGGGCCAGCTGGTTGACCCTGGCGGCCGCTCCACCACCGACCGAGCCGGCCGGGCCGGCTTCCTGACCCGGGCGGCCGCTCTACCACACCCCGAGCCCGGCCAGCCGGCTGCTTTACCCGGCGGCCGCTCCACCACAACCGGAGCCCCGCCGGGCCAGCTGGTTTACCCGGGCGGCCGCTCCACAACCGACCGAGCCCGGCCGGGCCGGCCTCCTGACCCTGGGGGCCGCTCCACCACACCCCGAGCCCGGCCGGGCCGGCTGCTTTACCCCCGGCGGCCGCTCCACCACAACCGGAGCCCCGCCGGGCCAGCTGGTTGACCCGGGCGGCCGCTCCACAACCGACCGAGCCCGGCCGGGCCGGCTTCCTGACACGGGCGGCCGCTCCACCACACCCCGAGCCCGGCCGGGCCGACTGGTTAACCCCGGCTGCCGCTCCACCACAACCGGAGCCCCGCCGGGCCAGCTGGTTGACCCGGGCGGCCGCTCCACCACACCCCGAGCCGGGCCGGGCCGGCTGCTTTACCCCGGCGGCCGCTCCACCACAACCGGAGCCCCGCCGGGCCAGCTGGTTGACCCTGGCGGCCGCTCCACCACCGACCGAGCCGGCCGGGCCGGCTTCCTGACCCGGGCGGCCGCTCTACCACACCCCGAGCCCGGCCAGCCGGCTGCTTTACCCGGCGGCCGCTCCACCACAACCGGAGCCCCGCCGGGGCCAGCTGGTTTACCCGGGCGGCCGCTCCACAACCGTCCGAGCCCGGCCGGGCCGGCTTCCTGACCCGGGCGGCCGCTCCACCACACCCCGAGCCCGGCCGGGCCGGCTGCTTTACCCCGGCGGCCGCTCCACCACAACCGGATCCCCGCCGGGCCACCTGGTTGACCCGGGCAGCCGCTCCACCACAACCCCAGCCCGGCCGGGCCGGCTGCTTTACCCCGGCGGCCGCTCCACCACAACCGGAGAGCCCCGCCGGGCCAGCTGGTTGACCCGGGCGGCCGGTCCACAACAGAGCGAGCCCGGCCGGGCCGGCTTCCTAACCCGGGCGGCCGCTCCACCACACCTCGAGCCGGGCCGGGCCAACTGCTTTACCCCGGCGGCCGCTCCACCACAACCGGAGTTCTGCAGGGCCAGCTGGTTGACCCGGGCGGCCTCTCCACCACAGACCGAGCCCGGCCGGGCTGGCTTCCTGACCCGGGCGGCCGCTCCACCACACCCCGAGCCGGGCTGGGCTGGGTGCTTTACCCCGGCGGCCGCTCCATCACAACCGGAGCCCCGCCGGGCCAGCTGGTTGACCCGGGCGGCCGCTCCACAACCGACCGAGCCTGGCCGGGCCAACCTCCTGACCCGGGCGGCCGCTCCACCACACCCCGAGCCCGGCCGGGCCGGCTGCTTTACCCCGGCGGCCGCTCCACCACAACCGGATCCCCGCCGGGCCAGCTGGTTGACCCGGGCGGCCGCTCCACAACCGACCGAGCCCGGCCGGGCCGGCTTCCTGACCCAGGAGGCCGCTCCACCACACCTCGAGCCGGGCCGGGCCGGCTGCTTTACCCCGGCCGCCGCTCCACCGCAACCGGAGCCCTGCCGGGCCAGCTGGTTGACCAGGGCGGCCTCTCCACCACAGACCGAGCCCGGCCGGGCCGGCTTCCTGACCCGGGCGGCCGCTCCACCACACCCCGAGCCGGGCCGGGCCGGCTGCTTTACCCCGGCGGCCGATCCACCACAACCGGAGCCCCGCCGGGCCAGCTGGTTGACCCGGGCGGCCGCTCCACCACAGACCGAGACTGGCCGGGCCGGCCTCCTGACCCGGGCGGCCGCTCCTCCACACCCCCAGCCCCGGCCGGCCCGGCTGCTTTACCCCGGCGGCAGCTCCACCACAACCGGAGCCCCGCCGGGCCAGCTGGTTGACCCGGGAGCCGCTCCACAACCGACCGAGCCCAGCCGGGCAGGCTTCCTGACCCGGGCGGCCGCTCCACCACACCCCGAGCCCGGCCGGGCCGGCTGCTTTACCCCGGCGGCCGCTCCACCACAACCGGAGCCCCGCCGGGCCAGCTAGTTGACCCTGGCGGCCGCTCCACAACCGACCGAGCCGGACGGGCCGGCTTCCTGACCCGGGCGGCCGCTCCACCACACCCCGAGCCGGCCGGGCCGGCTGCTTTACCCCGGCGGCCGCTCCACCACAACCGGAGCCCCGCCGGGCCAGCTGGTTGACCCGGGAGCCGCTCCACAACCGACCGAGCCCAGCCGGGCAGGCTTCCTGACCCGGGCGGCCGCTCCACCACACCCCGAGCCGGGCCGGGACGGCTGCTTTACCCCGGCGGCCGCTCCACCACACCCGGAGCCCCGCCGGGCCAGCTGGTTGACCCGGGCGGCCGCTCCACAACCGACCGAGCCCGGACGGGCCGGCTTCCTGACCCGGGCGGCCGCTCCACCACACCACGAGCCCGGCCGGGCCGGCTGCTTTACCCCGGCGGCCGCTCCACCACAACCGGAGCCCCGCCGGGCCAGCTGGTTGACCCTGGCGGCCGCTCCACAACCGACCGAGCCCGGACGGGCCGGCTTCCTGACCCGGGC
>JBAWUR020000211.1:10000-20000 GCA_038363175.2 Artibeus lituratus
AAAAAAAAAAGTCTTTCTAAAAAAAAATCTGCTGAATATAATGTACATTTGAATTACCTAATTGAAAATACCCATCTATTTTGGCTGGCATTCCTTGTCTTACACTCTGTACAACTGTAAATAAAATTTTTGTATCACTCTTAAAAAAAAAAAAGGTGTGCATCCCGTCAGAACACGCTACCCTTTTCTCTCTTGGGCACAGCTTCCCGTGTCCTTGAAGCCCATGAAGTAGGCCTCCAAAACTTCTCTTTCACTGTACTTTTTAACCACAGGGCAGACACCTATTTCTTGGGCCCGGAGACCTTCTCTTGGGACATAACTCAACTGTGTACCACCACCACCACCACCACCACCACCGATGTGTGTTATGCTGACGCTCGTGGTCAACTGCCCACGGGAAGGTTTCTGATAGGTGGGATGACTGTCATCTATTCCTACATTCCAGCAAAGGGCTCTGGGGGCCGGCGGGGGGGGGGGGGGACCACGCTCTCTGGGAAGACTAGCTGCCAGTGTTTCTGCCGTGGAAGCCCCCCTTGACCAGGGTTCCACGGGATCTCTCCCTGACGCCCGATCGTATCGGTGACCGACGCCTCTTTAGCCCCGCTGGATGGGTGTCTTGAACTGCATCTGTCACACCCACCGAGGTCGCTCATTGGAAGGTAGACATCGGCGGGTGAGCCTGCGCTGCGGCAGAAGCTCGGAACGCCACCTCGAGGGCCATCGGTGCCGTGAGTCAAGAACTAGGACGCGTCAGATGAGCGGTGCTGGGAAAATCGTACCGCCGAAGACGACCTTCTCCGAAGGCATCGCCACAGACCTGTGGAACGTCAGGGACTCTGCTGTTTTAACTGCACTCACCGTTCACGGCTCACAGCACATGAAGTCGGGTCGATGGTGTCGTGTCCGCTATCAAACCGAGAGAGGGATTCTTGGCTATGGGCTTGTGTAAACTCACCTCCCGGCTGCCTAGTCGACCTGGTCTTTGAGAGACATGGAGCGGGTCGATCCTCGTCCTTTTCTTCAGGGGCATAGCTTGCTGTTGCATACCATGTGCCTCCTTCTGTGGGTCTGCCATGAGGTGCTTGCCTACCGCGGCCGCCGCCACCGCCGCCCGCCCCCCACCCCCCCGCCCTGACACTCCAATGCTCAGTCCTGATCCCCTGGAAAATGAGATAGATAGTTTTGTACTCACTCACGGTGGGGAAGGATGGGGGACTCGAGACTTGGAAAGCTTGAGCTTTCGGGTAAAAAGTTATAAGTCTAGCGAGTCACCTGTCTGTTCAAGCTTTTGGTTCAGAAACGACAGATGAGGCCCGTCTCGGCTACTGGGAAAACAGCTGACTTCCTGGGCCACTGCTCCAGATGAGCACCACCAGCAGCACTACCACCACCACCTGGGGACCACTGGAGGCCTCCGGAGACAGACAGACAGACAGACAGACAGACGACCGCCCTCCCCTGGGAACAGCTGACTGTGCGGGACAGGAATGTTGCATCTTCTGAATCTCAAAGCCCTCAGCCCACCTTGCTTATCATCACACCCCCCCCCCCCCCGCCCTTTCTGAAAGGTCTGGCCTGGAAAGAAGAGACAAGATGGTCTGTGAGGTTCTAGACACCCACCATCTTCTCAGACCACCGGCCATCTGAATAAAGCGCCCGTAAACATTCCGTCGCTGTCATCGCTTCTTGGGTTTGGGAGGGACGGGCGGGCGGCCTGCACGCCGGTGTCTTTTCCGGTGAAGGCTCTAAACCACATCATCACCTGGGTGTGTACCTTTGGGAAGAAAACGTTCAAGAAGCAGTCGCGGGAGAGGAGGCCGCTCCCCAGAGGAGATGAGGAGGGAGTGACGATCCCCTTCCCTAAATGACACACTTTCCTTCCGGCTGGCGGCCTTCTGACCAAGGCCTCAGTCACGGGAGAGGAAAGGGCTCCGTATCAGCCCCACGAGCCCGAGGGGAATGAACTCTCTGTGCACTTTTCTTCGTTTTCCTGTCAACCCCACACTGAGAAAGAGAGGTGGAGAAAGAAAGAGGGGGGCGGCCGGGGGGGGGGGGGCGGCGGAGAGGAAAGGAAGAAGGGATAAAGTCTGCGAAAAAACGAGGAAAAATACGACGGGCAGCGAAGGTTTCCGTGGTCTGTGTCACACACCCGATTTTCATGGGCCGCCATTATTATTATTATTATTATTATTATTATTATTATTATTATTATTATCACCACCCCCCACGATTTTACTTTTCTACACATACATATACATATATATGTGTGTATATATATATATATATATATATATACACACACACACATATATATATATTCTCCTCTCTCTCTCTCTCTCTCTATGTATATATGTATAGACGTGTGTGTGTACTCATTCATTCATTCACTCGTTCATTTACTTCTTTTTAAGATTCGATTGGCAGACTTTTAGAGGGAGGGGAAGGGAAGGAGAAAGAGAGGGGGAGAAACATCAGTGTGTGACAGATACCGGTTGCTTCTCACAAGGGCCCCTGACTGACCGGGGACCTGGCCCGCCGCCACCACCCGAGCGTGTCGTGGGCCCGATCTTGGAATTGAACCGGCAACCGTTGGGTCGTTTCCCCGGCCGGCTGGCCGGCTGGCTCCCGGTGGACGGACGGACGGACGGACGGACGGACGGACGGACGGGGTCACGCCAGACAGGCCTCCGCGGACCCTTGCGCTGACTGTCTCGGCAGCTGTCCGGAAGGAGAAATTCCTCTGCCCGCCTAGGGTCTCTGCCTGGGCCGACCCTGGACACTGACATGAGGCGGGCGAGCCACTGACAAAGGCATTCTGATGTTCCTGACCATTTCTTCACAGTTGATTTTTAGAGACAGAGGAACGGGGAGGGACAGAGACCCTCTCTCCTGTGGCTCTTCCTGTGAGCATGATGGCTGGCGACCCTTCCCCACCCCCACCCCGCCTGGTGAAGCAGATAGTGACCAGAGGCTGGCGGTGAACGATGACCCAAAGTGACAGGCGGTTTGTCGGCTAGTCGGTCGGTCGGTCAGTGTCTCTCGCTTGCGGCAGTGTGGACCCCCTCCTCTTCCCCCTTCCAGACCTGGGGACGAATAGACCTACAGTCTCCGTGGCTTTCTTTCCCACACAGTGGGTGGGAAGGATACATATGGAAGTTCAAGGGCTCCCCTCCTCCTCCTCCTCCTCCTCCTCCTCCTCCTCCTCCTCCTCCTCCTCCTCCTCCTCCTCCTCCTGTGTTCTCACGGTGTTTCTCGTGATGTGCGGAACACCTGTCGATCTCGTGGGTGGGACTGACTGGGTGCTGCGCTGCCCGGTCGGTGGGTGAGACGTGTCTCGCCCCTACCCCCCGCCTCGGCTGACTGTCGATCCCACCTGACAAAAGCATGTTTGTGTAGGTCCATCGCTTCCCATTCTACCGATCCACGTGTCTGTCCCTCTGCCAACATGAAGGGGCGGTGGTGGGGTGTCTGTCAGCCCTTTTTTGGTGTCTTTCCTTTCTTTTCTTTTTTTTTTTATTTTAAGATTTTATTTATTTATCTTTAGAGGGGAAGGGAAGGAGAGAGGGAGAGAAACATCAATGTAGGGTTGCCTTTTGTGCCTCCCCTGCTGGGAACTTGCCTGCAGGGAACCTGCCTGCAACCCTGGCATGTGCCCTGACTGGGAATCGAACCGCGATTGTCTGGTTCGCAGGCCCGTGCTCAATCCACTGAGCTACACCAGCCAGGGCCTCCTTTCCTTTCTTTTCTTCTTTTCCTTTTCTTTCCTATCCTTTCCTCCATTTTTCTTCTCTTTTCTCCTCTCCTCTCCCTTTCTCCCCCCCCCCCCCCATTGGTCTCCTGGCCCTTACGTGGAGAGGGAATGACGGGGTCACCAGCTGTTAGGGTGTCCAGGGGAAGGGTGGGGTGCTGTGGTGAGGTTCACCCGTGGGGAGGAGGTTGTGGGAGGGAGGAAGCCCTCAGACCAGAAAAACGAAGCAGTTGTTCCTCCTCCTCCTCCTCCTCCTCCTCCTCCTCCTCCTCCTCCTCCTCCTCCTCCTCCATCCCACTTCAGGACCAAGCCCACCCCCTAGTGGTGAGTCCAGCCATCGACAACCGACAACGGGGTTTTCTCCCTAAAGCTGAGAGTCTTTTCTTCAGCAGGGAGGGAGGGAGGGAGGGAGGGAGGGAGGTGGGTCTGGAGGATCTGGCTCTTTGTTTTTTGGTCCTTTGTCCGCCCCCACCCCCAGCGGCCCCCCCCCCCCCACCACACACACAGGCAGTCTTTATCCTCCACTTTTACCCAGGAGAGTTTGAGTTCCTCCAGCTATCTTCTTCCCATTCGTTTTATGTCCTCTATTTTCCAGTCACCACCCGTCACTCGGGGAAGTGGGACTAAAGAGTGAGGAAGTGGCAGAGCTGCCCAGCCACTCCTCCTCCTCCTCCTCCTCCTCCTCCTCCTCCTCCACCACCACCACCACCACCACCACCACCACCACCACCACCCGAGAAATATTCCATTTTCCTTCAGAAACTCTAGCCCGCTCTGAGATGTAAGGCTGTGGCGATCAGTCCCACGTGTGTGCAGAGGGCCACCCCTTTTCATGTGGCTGGTGCTTTCTTGAGCCGTGCGGAAGCTTTGTCACGGGATGTCATCCCGTCAGTTGGCTCTTCTCTTGACACCCGTGGCGCTAGGGGACGTGTCAGTGGACACACGGCTGCGTGGAATATCTGAGATTTTCCTGGACTTGGAGGATGCCCTGACGTACACTGACATGGTGTGATGCACCTCCAGAGTATCTTTGCGTGTGGTGTCGGTGGGGAGTCCAGTTTCCTTTTTTGACACGTGGCTGTCCAGGGCTCCCAACCACATGGGTGGAAGAGGCCGAGAACGTGCCTGCCTGTAGCAGGCATATCGCACGCCTCCTTTGAAGAGAAATTCACCCAGAGGTACCCCAGATGTGCGAGTCCGGCTGGGGCCTCACCGGTGGTCCCGCCACCGATAGGGCAGATGTCAGGACCCCGTGGACGCCATCTCCAACGACCCAACCTTTAGATGTGCACAGATCTGCCCTCAGTGACCTGCGGCTACACGCTGTTGTGCTATGGGAGGCCGGAGCCGGCTGCGGCGTCCGGTGAGCGGAACGGCTTTCCGGTGGGCTCTTCGACACTCGAGGCCTGGGAGAGTGTCCAGACCGTGGAGAACATCGTGTTCTCTCCACCCTCTCTATGGTTCGGGGAGCTAGAGAAGGGCCTGTCTCAGGACTGTGGATGCCTGGTCGTGAGAGTTCCCACCTCTCTACTGTTCTGTATTCGAGAAAGGTCACTTGATAAAGGTTCTGTGACCTGGGCCTTGAGAGAAATCAGACTCGCCTGAAAACTCCACAGGGCTGTTGGCTCTCTCACTCACAGCCCCTCTCTAAATGTTAGGGGCTATTCACCAGGGGCTGCCCACCTGCCCGCCTGCCCGCCTGCCCGCCCCCCCCCGCCCCCCCCCAATGTGGTCCTCGTGGTGAAGGTGGAGTGATGCTGAAATGCACAACTCACTATCGCGGGGGGGGGGGGGGAGGTGCCCACCGATGTTCCCCACACCCACCCTCTTATCTATCCTCTTTCGGCTTTGTTGTGATCCACTCGCACACGGATTTCTCTTACACTTCACTATGCTCACCGTTCCTGCTTATTGCCCGTGTGGCTCCCGGACTCTGTTTTTCAGTTTTGTTTTGTTTTTTTTCCTCCAAGATTGTATTTAAAAAAAGTTTTTTTTTGGGGGGGGGGAGGCTCTTTTCTTTACAATTTCATTTCTTTGTTTGTTTGTTTATTTATTTATTTTAGATTTTATTTATTTATCTTTAGAGGGGAAGGGAAGGAGAGAGGGAAAGAAATATCACTGTATGGTTGCTTCTCATGCGATCCCTGCTGGGAACTGGCCCCTGCTGGGAACTGGCCTGCAACCCAGGCATGTGCCCTGACTGGGAATCGAACCGCGATCTTTTGGTTTGCAGGCCCGTGCTCCATCCACTGAGCTACACCAGCCAGGGCTAAGATCTTATTTATTTATGTATAGGTTTACTTTTAGAGAGAGGAGGAGAAGAGAGGCAGAGAAGGATCAATATGTGGCTGCCTCTGAGGTGCCCCTCACCGGAGACCCGGCCCTCGACCCAGGCGTGTGCCCGGGGTGGGAATTGAACCGGCAACCTTTCGGTTTGCAGGCCAGTGCTCCATCCACTGAGCCATAGCAGCCAGGGCTGTTTTCCAGTTTTTAGATCCCTCCCTCCCCCCCCCCCCCCCCCCCCGGCCCGGCCCGGCCCGGCCCGGCCCGGCCCGGCCCGGCCCCAGGGCTGGTGCTGGAAGCTACAGATTGGGGTTGGGGGTGGGGCGGGCGGGAGAGAGAAAAGGACCCAAAAGGAGAGAAAAGAGAAGAAAGAGAAAGGGGTGGGGGTGTGGGGTAAACGGGAACGAAGAAGAGAGACTTTCTACTTTGGGCGGGGAGTGCTGGAGGCGTGATGCCCATGATGTTTTCTGGAGTGGTGTGCTCAGAAGAAGGGGTGTGGGTTTCTTCCTCTCTCCTCTCTCCTCCTCCTCCTCCTCCTCCTCCTCCTCGCCCCCCCCCCCCGCCCCGTCTTGTTCCTCCAGGGGTCCCATCCAGTCTCCCCGATCTCACTTCATTTTCTGTCCTGTCTGTGTGCTTGTGTGAACCGATGTGACCCCTGACAGAGTCGATGTGTGTGAAGCGAGACAAAAGGGAATAAGGAGGGGGAAATGATAGAAAAAAAGAAAGAAAGAAAGAAAGAAAGGGAAGAAAGAGAAAGAAAGAAAGCTGTCCGTCGTCATCCTGAGCATAGTGGCCTCGTTCCTGGGGTTTGGACGGTCCCCGACCGGCCGCTGCCACGTTCTCTGGACCCTCCCGGGAGTCGGGAGTCGGCGCGCCGGAGGCAGGGTAGGGTGGGGCGGGCGGGTCGAAGCTCGGTCCCGCCCGGTCCGGTCGGGTCCGGTCCGGTCCTTCCGGTGGCGCCCGTCGCCGGCTGGGGACTGCGGGGGGGGGGGGTGGATTCTGTCGCGTGCCACTCCCCCGGCCGCAGCGGCCCGGGAGCCCCAGGTATTCTTCCCGAGTCCTTCCGCCGCCGCCGCCGCCGCCGCCGCCGCCGCCGCCGCCGCCGCCGCCGCCGCGGTCGGGAGCTCCGAGGCGGACGTGGTGTGCCGGGAGCACATCGGTCCTCCGGGCGGGCGGCGTGGCGCCCTGGCCGGCCAGCGATTCGGCTCCGTCCCGCTGACGCTGGCGGCGGTTGTCGGGCGCCACCTGGCGGCCGCTTATATATCGCCCGTTCCTTCCGGAGCCGCGAGGGAGGCGTCCTGGCCGCGTCGGCCGTGGGCGACTTCCAGCAGGCTGGCGACGCTGGCGGGATCGTGCCGGTGGCGCCGGTGTGTCGGCGCGCGGCGCCCTGGCGGGAGATTGTCCCTGCAGGATCACGAGAGGGCTGTGGCCGCGCGCTCCGGTCGACCAGCACGCGCCTTCCCCGACCCCGGCGCGCCTCCCGCGCTCCCCCAGAGCCAAGGTCTGGCGGACGGAAGGACTGGGTCCCTGGCGGCGGCGGCGGCGACGACGGCGGCGGCGGCGACGACGCTGGAGGTGGGTGCCCCGAGGCCGTTCGAGAGGTGCTGACCGGGGCGAGCCGTGTCGGGTGACCGGACCGGGCGCCACGGACTCGGTTCCCGCTCTCTCCTGGCGTCGGTACTTTCTTCGGCGGCGTCTCTGCGGATTTTTTTTTCAAAGTCCACAGGCCGGGGGGCGTGAGGGGACGGGCGCCACGCCCGGGGTCTTCCCTCCCCCGGGCGCCTGCCCTCCTGGGTCCCGCTGGCGGCGCGCGGCTGTCTCGCCGTCCGAGGTTTCCCTGTCCCGTGGCGGGGCGGGGGGGGCGGGGGCGGGCGGGGACTGGCACGGGCCGCACGTGGAGGCCCGTGGAGGCCCGTGGAGGGCGAGGTGAGCTCGCCGGCGGGCCCAGGTGGTTCCCGGGCGTCGTCCTCGATTGCTCTCCGCCGTTTTCTTCTCCGGAGTCCCCAGCCGGAGTCGGGGGGCGCCTCTGAGCCTCGGGGGCATTCCCTCTACGCGAGGAGCTCGTTTTGCCGTGGGCGCCTTCCCGGGGTTCTTTGCCAGTCTGTCCCCGGGCGGAGGCGCGTTCTGGGCGTCCGTCCGTCCGCGTGTGCGCCGGTCCGCTTGGACGGGGCTTGTTTGAGGTGGGGGGCGTGGGGTCGACCAGATGGCCCGTGGAGCGTTTGGCGCCCCCCCCCCCCCGGTTCTCCCGGGGTGATGGGGTCCTTCTGGGTGGCGTGTGGCCGCCCCCCCCTTCCGGGAGCCCCCCTCGATCTGTGGATGGCCCCCCGTCTCCGTGACCCGCCTTCCTTCTGCCTGAAGTCGGCAGATTGTACCATGAGATTGGTGGGAGACACGCTGTCTGGCGGTCGTCCTGGAGGGGCCTTCTAGGAACTGTGACTTGCGGCCCAACTCTCGTCCCTGTTGCCTTGGTTGGTTGGGGGCGGCGGAGCCAGGAGCGTGGCGCGCCCCGGGGGGCCTTGCGTGTCTCTCGCGGGCTGTGTTTCTCCTGTGGTCCCCGGACTCCCGCGCCCCTCCTCCCCACCCCCGTGGGGCCTCGTCCACGCCTCTTCGGCCTCCTCCGGCGGCGCTGGATGTGCTCGCTCCCGGGCTTGGCTCGATCGATGTGGTGACGTCGCGCTCTCCTGGGCCGGGCCTAAGCCGCGCCGGGCGAGGGACGGACATTCCTGGCGAATGGGACCGCTCTTCTCGCTCCGCCCGCGGGCCCCTCTTGCCTTCCTCACCCGCCTCGAGGTGGTGTGCGGGAAAGAGAGGGGTGCGGAACCCGGCCCGACCTCGCTGCCCGGCTTTCCGCCTCGTGGCGGTGGCGCGGGGTTCCGAGGTCTTGTGACGCAGCGGACACTCTCCGCCCCGCCCCCGTGGCTGTTGCCTTCCAGGGCGGCCCTCCCCGCGGCGGGGAGGGCCGTTCCTTCGCCGCGCCGCGTGCCTCTCCCTGGGGCGCGTGAGCGCGTGTCGCTCGGCTGTCTGGTGGTGCTCCTGGAGCGCTGCAGGCCGTCCGTCAGGTGCCTGAGGCCGAGCCGGTGCTGTCGCTTCCCGTTCCCGACCGGGGCCCGCTGCCGGTCGCCGCTGTGGGCGCGGCCCGCCAGGGTGGTTGGCTGAGTCGAGAAGGGTGCTGGAGGGGGGAAGGCACGCCTGCTCTCCTCGCGTGGAGGGGGTGGGGTGCCGCGTTGCGGTCCCGCCGCGTGGCGGGGCCGGGCTCTGTGTGTTTGGGCGTTCGCGCCGGGGCCGCTGTTTGAGATCGTGTGCCGCCGTGCTTGTTTTCCCTGTCGTGTCGTCTGGTGCCTCGTGGTTCCCAGCTTCGCGTCGCGCTGGCGTCTCTCGCCCTAGTCCCGACGCGGTACCGTGGACTCTCACTTAACCTTAGCCTCTCCTCTGGGGGTCCCGGTGCCTTGAGGGGCAAACGGACGTCGCCCCTGAGGCGGCACGGGCCGTCCCTTTGCCCACGGCCCCGATCGCGAGCGCCCGGCATTGATTGCCCCGGTGGCTTGGCGGACAACGCCACCCCCGTGTCCCAGACCCGTCGAGCTCCTCTTGCTCCCTGGGCCTCCCTCTCCCCGCCCCCGTGCTGCTGGGTCCTGCGCCCTCGCGGGCCCGGCGGAGGGGTGCCCGGTGGGGTGGGGGCGACACGCCCTCGGTGAGAAAGCCTTCTCTAGCGATCCGAGAGGGTGCCTTGGGGTACCGGACCCCCCAGCCGCCGCCCCTCCTGAAGCGCGTGAGCGATGGCGCCTGAGCATCGCGCTTGCCGTGTTGGGCGCTTGGGGGCCCCTCCTCCGCTCCCTCGCCCGGAGGGGCCCGATGCTGTCTTTGCCTGACCCCCGTGGCCCGCGCCTCCCCCCGCCGAGTTGGGGGAGGATCCCGCCGGGCCTGGCCGGCGTTCCGGCGCGGGGACGCCGCGGCCTCTGGCACGTCCGT
>JBAWUR020000211.1:35000-39797 GCA_038363175.2 Artibeus lituratus
GGGAACCCCTGTCGTTCCTGCTGAGGGGCCTTTCGCCAGGGGGGGCGGGAACTCAACTCAGCGCTCATCCTGCTTCTGAAAAGCCCGCCAGGCTGAGCGGGGCAGGGTTCTTGACATTGTCTGATCGACGGACCCGGCCCCAACTTCCTGCAGGGATGCCCCCCCCCCCGCCCCCCACGTCCTTTCCGTGTGTCCACAGAAAAAAAACAAGACCCGGACCGAGCCTCGCCGCCGCCGCCGCCGCCGCCGCCCCCCCCGCCCCCTTCCCACCCCCCCCCCCCCCCCGGCGCGACCCATTCTTTGACTGACTGTAGGAGGTCCGGTTTTCACTCAGCCCGATGATCGTTTGCATACACAAGACAGGAAATAGTGATGGGTCCTGTATTAGGTGATGCTTTCACGATTTTTTTTCCTTTTCAATGTTCTCCCTTCCCCCCTCCCCCCGCCCCAACCCATGACTATCTAGTCTCTTGATCTCCCTCACCCCACCCAGATAGGCCTTCTCAAATCCACTTGCCTGGAACATGACAGGGGCATGGGGTAGGGAGACACAGATCGGTACTTCCACATGGCTTATGCCAGTATGCAGCACGGTTTAGCTTCGAGAAACACAGAGTGAGAGTGTTCTCATGTTTGAAAACCAGGTCATTCCAGATGAGTGAGACTTCCACGCACGCACGCACGCACGCACGCACGCACGCACACAGAGTGACAGAGGCCACGCTGCTCTCCGGTGTATGGATGACATCCCGTGATGAATTTCCGTCTATCCGGATGATTTCACAGACCTCTGGCAACCTTCACTCAGAGGGGGCCAGATGTCCTGTCCAGAGTTGCCCCCCCCCCCCCCACCACCACCACCACCACCACCACCAGGCGTCCCTCCTCTCTTTCTGCAAATGCATGAGAGGGAAACGATGATTACCGATCCATGGATAGAACCTAAAACCACACAGTGGGCGGCAGAGAGAGCTCGGTGTGGTGCGGTCTGTCGGGTCCACTGAGGAATTTGATTTTATGCTTCGCGCATTTTCCAGAGGACGCCTCAGGTGACCGAGGAAGCCGGATCGGAACCCATCGGGTGCCTAGAACATCTACGGGAAGAATAAAAATGTGTGCGTCCCAGCCCTGGCTGGTGTAGCTCAGTGGATTGAGCGCAGGCCTGCGAACCAGACAACCGCAGTTCGATTCCCAGTCAGGGCACATACCGGGGTTGCAGGCCGGTTCCCTGCAGGGGATGTATGAAAGGCAACCATACATTGATGTTTCTCTCCCTCTCGCCTTCCTTTCCCCTCTAAAGATAAATACATTTAAAAAATCTTAAAAAAAAAAAGTCTTTCTAAAAAAAAATCTGCTGAATATAATGTACATTTGAATTACCTAATTGAAAATACCCATCTATTTTGGCTGGCATTCCTTGTCTTACACTCTGTACAACTGTAAATAAAATTTTTGTATCACTCTTAAAAAAAAAAAAGGTGTGCATCCCGTCAGAACACGCTACCCTTTTCTCTCTTGGGCACAGCTTCCCGTGTCCTTGAAGCCCATGAAGTAGGCCTCCAAAACTTCTCTTTCACTGTACTTTTTAACCACAGGGCAGACACCTATTTCTTGGGCCCGGAGACCTTCTCTTGGGACATAACTCAACTGTGTACCACCACCACCACCACCACCACCACCGATGTGTGTTATGCTGACGCTCGTGGTCAACTGCCCACGGGAAGGTTTCTGATAGGTGGGATGACTGTCATCTATTCCTACATTCCAGCAAAGGGCTCTGGGGGCCGGCGGGGGGGGGGGGGGACCACGCTCTCTGGGAAGACTAGCTGCCAGTGTTTCTGCCGTGGAAGCCCCCCTTGACCAGGGTTCCACGGGATCTCTCCCTGACGCCCGATCGTATCGGTGACCGACGCCTCTTTAGCCCCGCTGGATGGGTGTCTTGAACTGCATCTGTCACACCCACCGAGGTCGCTCATTGGAAGGTAGACATCGGCGGGTGAGCCTGCGCTGCGGCAGAAGCTCGGAACGCCACCTCGAGGGCCATCGGTGCCGTGAGTCAAGAACTAGGACGCGTCAGATGAGCGGTGCTGGGAAAATCGTACCGCCGAAGACGACCTTCTCCGAAGGCATCGCCACAGACCTGTGGAACGTCAGGGACTCTGCTGTTTTAACTGCACTCACCGTTCACGGCTCACAGCACATGAAGTCGGGTCGATGGTGTCGTGTCCGCTATCAAACCGAGAGAGGGATTCTTGGCTATGGGCTTGTGTAAACTCACCTCCCGGCTGCCTAGTCGACCTGGTCTTTGAGAGACATGGAGCGGGTCGATCCTCGTCCTTTTCTTCAGGGGCATAGCTTGCTGTTGCATACCATGTGCCTCCTTCTGTGGGTCTGCCATGAGGTGCTTGCCTACCGCGGCCGCCGCCACCGCCGCCCGCCCCCCACCCCCCCGCCCTGACACTCCAATGCTCAGTCCTGATCCCCTGGAAAATGAGATAGATAGTTTTGTACTCACTCACGGTGGGGAAGGATGGGGGACTCGAGACTTGGAAAGCTTGAGCTTTCGGGTAAAAAGTTATAAGTCTAGCGAGTCACCTGTCTGTTCAAGCTTTTGGTTCAGAAACGACAGATGAGGCCCGTCTCGGCTACTGGGAAAACAGCTGACTTCCTGGGCCACTGCTCCAGATGAGCACCACCAGCAGCACTACCACCACCACCTGGGGACCACTGGAGGCCTCCGGAGACAGACAGACAGACAGACAGACAGACGACCGCCCTCCCCTGGGAACAGCTGACTGTGCGGGACAGGAATGTTGCATCTTCTGAATCTCAAAGCCCTCAGCCCACCTTGCTTATCATCACACCCCCCCCCCCCCCGCCCTTTCTGAAAGGTCTGGCCTGGAAAGAAGAGACAAGATGGTCTGTGAGGTTCTAGACACCCACCATCTTCTCAGACCACCGGCCATCTGAATAAAGCGCCCGTAAACATTCCGTCGCTGTCATCGCTTCTTGGGTTTGGGAGGGACGGGCGGGCGGCCTGCACGCCGGTGTCTTTTCCGGTGAAGGCTCTAAACCACATCATCACCTGGGTGTGTACCTTTGGGAAGAAAACGTTCAAGAAGCAGTCGCGGGAGAGGAGGCCGCTCCCCAGAGGAGATGAGGAGGGAGTGACGATCCCCTTCCCTAAATGACACACTTTCCTTCCGGCTGGCGGCCTTCTGACCAAGGCCTCAGTCACGGGAGAGGAAAGGGCTCCGTATCAGCCCCACGAGCCCGAGGGGAATGAACTCTCTGTGCACTTTTCTTCGTTTTCCTGTCAACCCCACACTGAGAAAGAGAGGTGGAGAAAGAAAGAGGGGGGCGGCCGGGGGGGGGGGGGCGGCGGAGAGGAAAGGAAGAAGGGATAAAGTCTGCGAAAAAACGAGGAAAAATACGACGGGCAGCGAAGGTTTCCGTGGTCTGTGTCACACACCCGATTTTCATGGGCCGCCATTATTATTATTATTATTATTATTATTATTATTATTATTATTATTATCACCACCCCCCACGATTTTACTTTTCTACACATACATATACATATATATGTGTGTATATATATATATATATATATATATACACACACACACATATATATATATTCTCCTCTCTCTCTCTCTCTCTCTATGTATATATGTATAGACGTGTGTGTGTACTCATTCATTCATTCACTCGTTCATTTACTTCTTTTTAAGATTCGATTGGCAGACTTTTAGAGGGAGGGGAAGGGAAGGAGAAAGAGAGGGGGAGAAACATCAGTGTGTGACAGATACCGGTTGCTTCTCACAAGGGCCCCTGACTGACCGGGGACCTGGCCCGCCGCCACCACCCGAGCGTGTCGTGGGCCCGATCTTGGAATTGAACCGGCAACCGTTGGGTCGTTTCCCCGGCCGGCTGGCCGGCTGGCTCCCGGTGGACGGACGGACGGACGGACGGACGGACGGACGGACGGGGTCACGCCAGACAGGCCTCCGCGGACCCTTGCGCTGACTGTCTCGGCAGCTGTCCGGAAGGAGAAATTCCTCTGCCCGCCTAGGGTCTCTGCCTGGGCCGACCCTGGACACTGACATGAGGCGGGCGAGCCACTGACAAAGGCATTCTGATGTTCCTGACCATTTCTTCACAGTTGATTTTTAGAGACAGAGGAACGGGGAGGGACAGAGACCCTCTCTCCTGTGGCTCTTCCTGTGAGCATGATGGCTGGCGACCCTTCCCCACCCCCACCCCGCCTGGTGAAGCAGATAGTGACCAGAGGCTGGCGGTGAACGATGACCCAAAGTGACAGGCGGTTTGTCGGCTAGTCGGTCGGTCGGTCAGTGTCTCTCGCTTGCGGCAGTGTGGACCCCCTCCTCTTCCCCCTTCCAGACCTGGGGACGAATAGACCTACAGTCTCCGTGGCTTTCTTTCCCACACAGTGGGTGGGAAGGATACATATGGAAGTTCAAGGGCTCCCCTCCTCCTCCTCCTCCTCCTCCTCCTCCTCCTCCTCCTCCTCCTCCTCCTCCTCCTCCTCCTCCTGTGTTCTCACGGTGTTTCTCGTGATGTGCGGAACACCTGTCGATCTCGTGGGTGGGACTGACTGGGTGCTGCGCTGCCCGGTCGGTGGGTGAGACGTGTCTCGCCCCTACCCCCCGCCTCGGCTGACTGTCGATCCCACCTGACAAAAGCATGTTTGTGTAGGTCCATCGCTTCCCATTCTACCGATCCACGTGTCTGTCCCTCTGCCAACATGAAGGGGCGGTGGTGGGGTGTCTGTCA
>JBAWUR020000212.1:0-39783 GCA_038363175.2 Artibeus lituratus
TGTGACTGACCCTAACAAGCAGAGGCAGGCAAGGTGGATCTCAGGGTGCCTTGCGCCTTTTGCTGACCTCCCCCCAGGCTCAGTGCTGGCGGACCCTGGGCTTAGTGTACAGCTTGGCCTTTCTCACATACACTCAACCCTCGCAAAGGCAGCCACAAACTGGATCACTTTCTAGCTCCACACAAATTGCTGAGGGCCACTCACAGGGAAAGTGTGACACTGACCTGTGCCAGAATTCCTCCCAAGAGGTGCCAGAACAAACACACTCATTGGTACGCTTGAGACATCAGAGCAGGATCCAATCAGTTCCACAAGCCCCACCTCCAAAGGGAGATCTCTGCATGCACTAGACCATGCTGAGGCAAATCTTACTTCACATGGTCAGTACACTCTCAGCAGCTCATGCACTGTGGTAGGGGTCAGTCCTCATAATCAGCTAGCCTGAGGGTTGACCCTACAGATGGACAGGCCAACAAAAATCAAGACTCAACTACAGATTCCCTGTGAGGGAATACAAACCAGGACACAAGCCCTCACTAGAACTGAATTTGCTGACATGATGTAGTACTTTTCCGTCTACAAAACTGTGAGAAATATTTTCTTTTTTTAGGTCCCCCCCCCCAAAAGACAACTACAGTAGGAAGGCTCACACAACCCACACCAGGGCTATTTCGTGGAGAGCACCCAGCTCAGTGATCAGGGAGACTATACCACTGGGTCCCACAGGCCGTCCAGTACATGAGGCAGCAATACTGAGACTGGGAGACAGCAGATCTACCTAGTACAGAGAAACAAGCAAGGAGGCAGCCAAAGTAGGGAGACAAAGAAACATGCTCAAAATGAAAGAACAGGAGAAATCTCAAAAGAAAGAAATACAAGATATGGAGGCAGACAGTCTACCAGATACACAGTTCAAAAATATGGTTCTAAGGATGCTCGGTGAATTTAGTGAGAACTTCAGCAGCATAAAAAGGACAGAAACCATTAAAAAAAAAAAACAGACTTCCGCCAAGATGGAGGTATAGGTGGATGTGCCGTGCCTTCTCACACAACCAAGTTTAGGGACAACTAAATATTAGCATCAGAAAACACAACCAGAACACGGAAAATTGAACTTTTCGGAAGTCCGTTAACAACAAATTCTTCAGCCCGACCGGTAAGGGGCGAAACCGGCGTCTCGTGAGGGGTTGCACAGGAGGACTGGGTCAGACCCGGGCGCGGAATCCAGACGCGCGAATCCAGACGCACGAGTTCCAAACGCAGGATTGGACTTAGTGAGCGACCTAGCAACCCACCGGGTGAGCTACTGCAGAGGAGACAGTGGGGAGGCGGTGCTGCATGTTGACTGTGGTTGCCCCTTTGCGGGCGAGCGGACAGGCGAGGGAGTGGGCGGTTGGACCGGGCCCCGGCGGTCCCCGTGGCAAGCGGCAGTAGAGGGCGCCGCCATTTCCCCGCTCTGACCACGCCCCCACATACAGCGTCACAACCCAGCGACCTGGGAGTCCAAGGCGCAGCTTTACACATGTAAAGGGCCAGAACAGACCAAAAATGTCGCAGGAAGACCTCAAAGCCCCAGAGATAAATCTAAGCGACAAAGAAATAGCAAAACTCTCAGACGCACAGTTTAAAACACTGGTCATCAGGATCCTCACAGATCTGGTTGATTATAGCCACAAATTAGAGAAACATATGAAGGCTAAACTAATGGAAATGAATGGAATTCCACAGGAAACCCATAGCGATGAAAAGGAAACTGGGACTCAAATCAATGGAGTGGACCAGAAGAAAGCAAATAATAGCCAAACAGAAAAGAGTCAAGGAGCAAGAATTCAAAGAAATGAGCAGAGTCTTAGGAACCTCCAGGACATCTTTAAACGCTCCAATATCCAAATTATAGGGGTACCAGAAGGGGGAAAGACACAGCCACCAGTGGAAAAATTATTTGAACAAATAATAAAAGAAAATTTCCCCAATCTGGCAAAGGAAATAGACTTCCAAGAAATCCAAGAAGCTCAGAGAGTACCAAAAAAATTGGACTCAAGAAGAAACACACCAAGGCATATCATAATTACATTAGCCAAAATTAAAATGAAGGAGAGAATCCTAGAAGCAGCAAGAGCTAAGGGGACAATCACTTACAAAGGAGTTCCCATCAGACTGTCAGCAGATTTCTCAAAAGAGACCTTACAGGCAAGAAGGGGCTGGAAAGAAATATTCCAAGTCATGAAATCTAAAGACCTACAACCAAGATTGCTCTATCCAGCAAAACTTTCATTTAGAATGGAAGGATAGATAAGGTGCTTCTCAGATAAGATCAAATTCAAGGAGTTCATCATCACCAAGCCCTTATTATATGAAATGTTAAAGGGACTTATCTAAGAAAAAGAAGTTAAAGAAACATGAACAGTGAAAGAACAACAAGCTCACAGTTATTAACAACCACACCTAAAACGAAAGCAAACTAAAAGAACAGCTAGATCAGGAGTGGAAACATAGAAATGAAGATCTCAAGGAGGGTTAGCAACAGGGGAGTGGGAGGAGGAGATGGGGGGAGACGGTACAGAAAATAAGTAGCATAGACAGTAGATAGAAAATAGATGGGGGGGGCAAGAATAGCATGGGAAATATAGAACCTAAAGGACTTGAGACACATGGACATAAACTAAAGGGGGGTAATGGTGAGGATGGGGGGGCAGGGTGGAGGGGAATGAAGGGGGGAATAGAACAACTGTAACAGCATAATCAATTTAAAAAAATAAAAAATATATATATAAAAAAACAAATAAAAAATACAATATTAGAAATGAAGACTTTAGGGAACCAACATTAGGTTAGATGAAGCAGAGGATCAAATCTGTGATCTGGAAGACAAGGTAGCAGAAAACACCCAATCAGAGCAGCAAAACGAAAAAAGAATTTTGCATCTTCCCCTTACACCCTTTCCACTTCCACCCATCCCCTCAGACCCACAATCACTGCACAGTAGTTCATGTCCATCAGTCCTTTTTCTTTTTTGCTTCATCCCTCCACACCCAACCCCCCACAGAGCCATCAGCCTGCTCTCTATGAGTCTATTTTGCTTGTTCAGTTCTTCAGAAATAAGAATTTTAAAAAATATTTTAAAGGGTATAGTAATTATTTTTAGAGAGGGGGAGGGAGAGAAGCATTGATGTGAGAGAGAAACACTGTTCAGTCACATCTTGCACACGACTCAACAGGGACCAAACCTGCAACCCATGATACGCCCTGACTGAGAGTCGATCAGGCCTTTCACTCTGCAGGATGACATCAAACCAAGTGAGCCACACTGGCCAGGGCAAAAAAAGAATTTAAAAAAAAATGAGGATAGTATAAGGGGACCTTTGGGGCAAATGACATGCAATACATGCATCACAGGAGAAAAAGGAAGAAGATAGAGCAAGATATTGAGAACCTACTTAAAAAATAATGACTAAAAAATCACAAACAACATGAACCCAAAGAGGCCCACACCAAGTAAAATACCAAAGCTTAAAGACAAAATAAGAATTCTAAAAGCAACAAGAGAAAGACAATAGTTAATCAACAAGGGAGCAACTCTAAGAATGTCAGCTAATTTCTCAACAGAAACATTTCAGATCAAAAAAGATCGGCACAAAATATTTAAGATGATAAAAAGCAAGGCATCCTGTGTAGTGCAGCTCAGTGGATTGAGTGGCAGCCTGCTAACCAAAAGGTCACTGGTTCAATTCCCAGTCAGGGCACATGACTGGACTGCAGGACAGGTCCCCAGCAGGGGGCGAATGACAGGCAATCACACACTGATGTTTCTCTCCCTCACTTTCTCCCTCCCTTCCCCTCTCTCTAAAAAGAAATTAATAAAATCTTAAAAAAAAAAAAAAAAAAGCAAGGACCTACAACCAAGACACCAAACAAAGCTATCATTTACAGATTAGGAGCCTCCCAGAAAAAAGAGCTAAAGGAGTTAATTACAAGCAATGAGTATTATAAGAAATGTTAAAAGGACTTCTTTAAGAAAAGTAAAGAAAAAAATCACACTTTTTAAGGAATAAAATGGCACTATATACACACCTATCAATAATAACTTTAAATGTACATTATCTTAAATGCTCCAATCAAAAGATACAGGAAAGGTGAATGGATAAGAAAACAAGACCAGGCTGGCTTTAGCTCAGCAGGTACTTTGATTCAAGAAAACAAGAACAGCTCTGGCTCATGTGGCTCAGTGGACTGAGTGCCAGCCTGTGAACCAAAAAGTCACCAATTTGATTCCCAGTCAGGGCACATGCCTGGGTTGAAGGTCAGATCCCCAGTTGGGGCACTGGAGGTACAGCCAGACATTGATCTCTCTCTCCCTCTCTTTATCCCTCCTTCCCCCTCTCTCTAAAAAGAAATAATATTGTTTTAAAAAAGAACACAAGACCATATATATGCTGTCCCCAGGAGACCCACCTAAGAAGGAAAGATACATACACACTGAAAGGAAAGGGATGGCTAGATATTTCATGCAAATGGAAAATTTTAAGAAACTAGAGTAGCTACACTTATATCACAAAAAATAGAATTGAAAACAAAAGCTATAAAAGAGACAAGGACACTATGTAATAAAAAAAATGGATCAATCCAACAAAACACTTGTGGATCAATCCTATGTAAACAATTATGCACCCAACATAGAAGCATCTTAATATATAAAGCAAATCTTCATGGACATAAATCAATAGTAATACAGACATTGTAGGGGATTTTAATACCTCATCGACATCTGTGGGTGGATCTTCAAAACAAAATCATAAGAAAACAGCAGCCTTAAATAACATATTGGAAGAAATGGATTTAATTGATATTTTCAGAGCATTTTCCTCCAAAGCTGCAGAATATACATTTTTTTTTCAGATGCACATTAAACATTATCTAGGACAGACCACATGTTAGGACACAAAACATGTCTTAATAAATTTAAGAAGATTAAAATCATACCAAGTATCTTCTCTGACCAGAATGATATGAAACTATTAATTACAAGAAAAAAACAGAAAACTATACAAATACATGGAGGCTAAATAACAGGTTACTGAACAACAAATAGGCTAATGAGGTGGAGGAAGAAATCCAAACATACCTTGAGTCAAATGAAAATGGGAACACAACCACCCCAAATCTACAGGACACAGCGAAAGCAGTCCGTGTCAAGAAACAAGAAAAATCTCAAACACACTAACCTCACACCTAAAGGGATAAGAAGAAAAAATCAACAAATTAAGCCCAAAGTGAGTAGAAGAAAGTAAATAATAAAGACCAGCGTGGGAATAAATGATGTGTAGACAAGATCAGGCACATTCAGGGTGGTATGGCTGTAGACTGAATCAATGATAATAAAAACTAAAAAAACAATATAAAAGATCAATGAAACCAAGAGTTGGTTCTTTAAAAAGCTAAACAAGATTGACAAACCTTATACTGGAATCATCAAGAAAAAAAGAGCCCTGAAAATCTCTTAAAAAAATGCCCTCACTGGTGTGTCTCAAGTGTGTTGGGTGGGCATCATCCCGCAAATGGAAGGTGGTGGGTTCCACTGCCAGTCAGGGCACATGCCTGGGTTGCGAGTTCAGTCCACAGATGAGGTACAGAAGAGGCAACCAACCATGTTTCTCATGCACACGGTTGATCGACTCCCTTCTTTCCTCCCATCCCTCACTCTAAAAATTAAAATAAAAAAATGTCCTGGTGGCTCAATTGGTTGGAGCATTATCCCATGCACTAGATGGTGCAGGTTTAATCTTCAGTCGGGGTGCATGCCTGGGCGTGGATTTACTTCCCACGTGGGTTTCATATGGACAGGGTGCATATGGCAGACAACCTATTTTTTACAATATATTTTATTGATTATGCCATTACAGTTGTCCTATTTCCCTTCTTTATTATCCTTCACCCTGCACACCCTCTCCCACCCACATTCCTCCCCTTTAGTTCACGTCCATGTGTCACAAGTTCTTTAGCTTCTACATTTCCCACACTGCTTTTGCCCTCCCCATCTATTTTTTGTCACTGTCTATGCTACTTATTCTCTGTACCTTCTCCCCCCCCCGAACCCCCTGTTGCTAACCCTCCATGTGATCCCCATTTTTGTGGCTCTGCTCCTGTTTTAGCTGTTCACTTAGTTTGCTTTTGTTTTAGGTGTGGTTGTTAATAACTGTGAGTTTGCTGTCCTTTCACTGTTCATCTTTTTTATCTTCCTTTCCTTAGATAATTCCCTTTAACATTTCATATAATAAGGGCTTGGTGATGATGAATTCCTTTAACTTGACCTTATCTGACAAGCATTTTATCTGTCCTTCCATTCTAAATGAAAGCTTTGCTGGATACAGCAATCTTGGATGGAGGTCTCTGGATTTCATGACTTGGAATACTTCTTTCCAGCCCCTTCTTGCCTGTAAGGTCTCTTTTGAGAAATCAGCTGACAGTCTGATAGGTGACTCTCCCCTTATCTCTTGCGGATTCTAGAATTCTCTCCTTCATTTTAATCTTGGGTAATGTAATTGTGATGTGCCTTGATGTGTTCCTCCTTGGGTCCACCTTCTTTGGGACTCTCTGAGCTTCCTGGACTTCCTAAAAGTCTACTTCCTTTGCCAGATTGGAGTTCTCCTTTGTTATTTGTTCAAATAAGTTTTCCACTTGTTGCTCTTCCTCTTCCCCTTCTGGTACCCCTAGAATTCAGACCTTGGAACGTTTAAAGATGTCCTGGAGGCACCTAAGTGTCTCCTCATTTTTTTGAATTCATGTTTCTTCATTCTTTTCTGTTTGGCTGTTTCTTTCTTCCTTCTGGTCCACACCATTGAGTCCCAGTTTTCTTCCCATCGCTATTGGTTCCCTGTGCATTTTCCTTTATTTCACTTATTGTAGCCTTCATATTTTCATCTAATTTGCAACCAAAAGCAACCAGTTCTGTGAGTATCCTGATCATCAGTGTTTTGAACTGTGCATCCAATAGGTTGGCTATCTCTTTGTCACTTAGAATTATTGGCTCTGGGGCTTTGATCTGTTCTGTTTGAGCCATAATGTTTTGGTCTGGTCACTCCTGTTACATATGAGGGGCAGAGCCTTAGGTGTTCACCAGGGTGGGGCAACCCAGTAGCTGGGTTGTGATGCTGTATGTGGGGGCGGGGTCAGAAAGGGAGCAAAGGTGCTTGTTCTCCTCTCTCAGATTTCGGTCCCTTCGGCCGCTTCCCACAAGTAAACTGGGCCCTTCTGGTGCTGGTTCCCAGGTGGGTGGGCTTGTGTACATCCTAGGACCCTGTGGATCTCTCCAACAAACTCCTGTGAGGCTGGGAGTCCCTCCCGGCACCTCAGCTTCTACAAGTGTTTTCAGTGGGTGCTTTTATGCTTCATTTCCCGGTGCTGGGGCCCTGGGTTGTGCGGTCTGTCTTCCTGCCCGTTTTTGCCGGGTTTATCTGCACACGAACGTGTGTCCACGGTCAGCCAACCACCTTGCGCACCTCACTGGGTCTGCTAGCCCTGTGCTGCCTGCATGCCCAGGTCTGCCAGCCACTGCTTTTTCCTGCTGTGACCCCTCTCCACCAGCTGCCAACCCTACCCCTCTTACTGGCCTGGATGAATGGTTGTCGAATTTCCATACAGTTCGATTTTCTGTATGTTCTGTTTGTGTTTCCATTTCTAAGTCTTTGTTGCCCTTAATTTTGGTTGTGCAAGAAGGCACAGTGTTTCCACCTACGCCTTTATCTTGGCCTGAAGTCCAGACAACCTATTGATGTTTCTCTCTCCTCTCCTCTTCCTTCCTCCTCCTCCACCTCCTTTGTCCCTTCTCTTCCTCTTCTTCCTCTTCTTCCTTTTCTTCCTCCTCTTCTTCTTTTTCTTCTCCCTCTCTCTCTTTCTGTATCTCTCCCCCTTTCTCTATTTCTCTATAATCAAGAAGCATATACTTGGGTGAGGATTTTAAAAAGAAAAAAAGAGGGAGGGCCCAAATAAAAATTAGAAATGAAAGAGAAATAACAAGTGATGTCACCAAAATACAAATGATCACAAGGAACTAGTGTAAACAACTACACACCAACAAGTAGGACAATATGAAACAAATGGATAAATTCCTAGAAATATATAATCTTCCAAACTGAATCAAGAAGAAACAGGAAATCTGAACATGATGATTATAACTAATAAAACTGAAGCAGTAATAAAAAAAACTCCCAACAAACAGAAGTCCTGGACTGACTGGCTTCACAGGGGAATTCTACCAAATATTCAAAGAACTAAAACCTTTTCAAACTATTCCAAAAATTTTAAGAGGTGGGAATACTCCTAAGCTTAATTTAAGAGGCTAGCATTACTCTAATTCTAGAACCAGATAAAGATGCCACAAAGAAAATTATAGGTCAATATCATTGATGAATAAATAGATGCAAAAATCCTCAACAAAATATTAGCAGACAAAATCCAACAATGCATTAAAAAGATCATAGTGCATGAGCAAATGGGATTTATTACAGGAATGCAAGGTTGGTACAATACCTGCAAAGCAATGAACATGAGACATCACATAAATAAACTGAAGGATAAAAATCATATGATCATATCAATCTGTGGTGACCAACCTGTGACCCAGGGCCCACATGTGGCACAGGATGGCTATGAATGTGGCTCAACATGAAATCGTAAATTTACTTAAAACATTATGAGATGTTTTGTGATTATGTGTCACAATGTATTTAACATGTGGCCCAAAACAACTCTTCTTCCAGTGTGACCCACAGCCGCCAAAAGGTCAGACACCTCTACTGAGCACCCATTTATGACAAAACAAAAAACTCTCAGCAAAGTGGGAATGGAGGGAACATATCTCAAAAAATAGGACCTGTGTCTGACAAACCCACAGGTAGCATTATATTCAATGGAGAAAAACTAAAAGCATTTACCTTAGGATCAGGTACAAGACAGGGATGTCCACTTTCACCTCTCTTATTCAACACAGTACTGGAAGTCAGAACCACAGCAATCAGACAAGAAGGAATATAAAGTATCCAAATTGGAAAGGAAGAAGTCAAACTGTCATTATTTGCAGATCACATGATACAGTTTTATAGATAAGCCTAATGATAACACCAAAAACCACTTATAACTGATAAATGAATTCAGTAAAGTAACAGCATACAAAATAAGTATCCAGAAATCAGTTACATATTTATACACCAACAATGAATAATCAGAGAGGGAAACTAAGAAAATAATCCCATTCAAAAATAAAATAAAATACCTAGGAATAGTTATTCAAAAAGGTAAAAGACCTATACTTGGAAAATTATAAAACCCTGAAGAAAGAAATTGAAGAAGATACAAGTAAATGAAAGCATATTTATGTTTATGGATAGAACAAGTAAACATCATTAAAATGTCCATACTACCCAGAACAATGTATCGATTCAACACAATTTCTATCAAAATACCGATGGCATATTTCATAGAACTGGAATATGATGGAAAAATTGAAATAGAAGCACAAAAGACCCCAAAAGTAACAACAATCTTGAGAAAACGAGATCAAAATTGGAGGTATCATGCTACCTGATATCAAACTACACCGTAAGGCTAGAGAAATCAAAACAGCATAGTGCCCTGACGAATGTGGGTCAGTGGGTGAGGTGTCATCCCACAAACCAAAAGGTTTGGTTCTCGGTCAGAGCACATGCCTGGGTTGCAGGCCAAGTCTCTGGCTGTGAGAGAGCGAAAGGCAACCTATCAATGTTTCTTTCCCTTTCTCCATCCCTTCTCCTCTCTCTAAAAAATAAACAAAATCTCAAAACAGCATAGTACTGGCATAAAAACGACCAAAAAATGAATGAAACAAAATAGAGCCCAGAAATAAACCCATGCTTATATGATCAATTAATATTTGACAAAAGAGGCAAAAGCATACAATGAGGTAAAGAAAGTCTATTCAATAAATTATGCTAGGAAAATGGGACAGACAGATGTAAAAAAGATGAAATAAGACCACCTTCTTACATCATATGTGAGAATAAACTCAAAATGTATTAAAGACTTAAATGTAAGACTCAAAACCACAGAATTCTAGAAGAAAACATAGGCAGTAAAATCACAGGAAATTTTCTTATCAGTATTTTTTCTGATATGTCTCCTCAGGGAAGGGAAACAAAAGGAAAAATAAACAAATGTAAATGCATCAAACTAAAAACTTTGGCACAGCAAAGGAAACCATCAACAAAATTAAAAACCAGCCCACTGGATGGAGGACGATATTCTCCAATAATACATCTGATAAGGAGTTAATATCCAAAGTTTCTAAAGAATTAATACAATTCAACACTAAAAAAAAAACCACAAACAAGCCAACTAAAAATGGGAAGAGAACCCGAACAGACACTTCTCCAAAAAGGACACACGGATGGCCAAGAGAAATATGAAAAGATGCTCAACGTCGCTAATCATCAGACAGATGCAAATTAAAACCACAAGGAGATGTCACCTCACATCCACTTATTCTGATGATAGAATGGCTGTCACCACAAATCCACAATGGTAAGTGTTGACAAGGATGTGGAGAAAAGGGAACCCTAGCGCACCGTTGGTGGGAATGCAGATGTGCGCAGCCACTGTGGAAAACAGTATAGAGGATCCTCAAAAAAATTAAATGGAATTGCCTTGAATAAAAAATGGAACTGCCTTATCACCTAGTGATTCCACTTCTGGGAATATATCTGAAGAAACCTAAAACACTAATTTGAAAGAATATAAAATTTGATGCACCCCTGTGTTTAGTGCAGAGTTATTTATAACAGCCAAGACATGGAAGCAACCCCAGTGCCTGTCAATAGACAAGTGGATAAGCAAGCTGTGGTGCAGTCCCTACCCAGGTACCTTAGTTGGTTAGCGCATGTCCCAATGCACCAAGGATGCAGGTTTGAATTCAGGTCAGGGCACAATAAGCAACCAATGAGAACATAAATAAGTAGAACAACAAATCAATGTTTCCCTTTCTCCACCATCCCCACTAGACCTTCCCCTCTCTCTAAAAAAAAAGAAAGAAAGAAAGAAAGATCAATAAACTAAGGTCTTCTGAATCCAGAAACCCTGTTAAATCTATTTTCATGCTTTTGGTGCCTGGCATATATAGAAGTTTAATAAATATTAATCAAGTAACTGCTATTACAAATCAACAAAAGAAATTTGTTTACATTAAAGGGGTAATTAAAGCAAATATTATTTTCTCAGAGCCTTTAATCAGGAAGAAGGAGAAACAAGTTCTACGACAAAGAAACCTAGATATTTTGCCTATTTTGAAATATTGAGATTTCTCAATTAGTTCTCATGTATGTTTTATTCAGTTATCCTGAAATACTGAATATCTTTTCTGAGGATGATGGCAGTAAGTGACAGAAAATAAGGTATCAATCATTCAATATAGAATAAAATTCATCATAAACAAGATGTGGAACATAATATATGGCAGAATATTACTGAACCATAAAGAAGAAAGAAATCTTACCACTTGTGAAAACATGAATAGACCTAGAGGGCTTCATGCTATGTGGACTGAGTCAAAGACAAAAACTATATGATTTCATTTGTGTGTGGAGTTTGAAGAACAAAATAAATGAACAAAGAAAACAGAAACAGTCAGCTGTTTAGAGCATCATTCTGATACATCAAGGTTGTGGGTTCGATCCCCAGTCAGAGCACATACAAAAATGAACACATGAATGCATAAATAACGTGGAACAACAAACTGATGTATCTCTCGCTCTCTCTCTCTCTGTTTTCCCCCTCTCTCTTCCCCCTCCCTCCTTCCCTCTCCCTCTATCCCTAAAAAAAAAGAAAATCAATAAAAATAAATTTAAAGAGAAAGTTGAAGGGATTAAGCAGTACAAACCGTTGTTACAGAACAGTCGCTGGGACACAAGGCACAGCACAGGGAATGCAGTCGGTGACATTACAATAATTACGCTGCCAGATGGATGCTAAACTTATTGGGGGATCACATTATAAATTATATGTCTAACCTATGCCAAACACCTGAAATTAATATGAAATAATATTGAATGTCAACTATAATTGAGATAAAATAAAACTGACCATTTTCTAAAATCATAAAAAATTATTCAAAATAAGGCAAGTCCCAATATTCCTATAAGTCAGATATATACATACACATATACATGTTATATACACACACTTACGAATCAAATAACAGTAACTAAAAGGATCTGAATGTGGTGCAAACAGCATTTGGTATTGAACCACAATAAATCCACTGAGACAAAACTCGTTGTCGCTTGAAGTTTGGGAAAATCTGAACAGTCTCGGGACCACCTAACACCCACTGTTTCCTCCAGGGTGTGGAACCACGCAATGTTTGTGTTACCTGACACACAGGCAGACAAGCTCTCACAACCCTTGGAAAGTGTGTAACTGGTTCAACTTTTATGGAAAGCATTTGAAAATACTGAAATTTAAAAAATATCTGACTCAAAAATTTTCCTCTCAGCAATGTTTCCATCCGAGTTCCACATGATGAGATTTTTTTAATGTTTTACTGTCCCACCTAATGCAAGACAGAGTGGAACTTGGAATCATCCTGGCTGTAACAGACTTCGAGTTCTTTTTTTTTATTATTATTTTTTACTGATTTCAGAGGGAGAGGGATGAAGGGAGGAAGAAACAACATTTGTTGTTCTGCTTATTTATTCATTCACTGGCTGATTCTTGTATGTGCCCTGCCCAGGGATCAAACTCACAACTTTGGTGTATCAGGACGATGCTTCAACCAACTGAGCTATCCTACCAGCACGTATTTTGTGTTTTTAACCACTACAATGTACTGCCTCAGTGAGGTGATTCAAGAATTTATAAGTACACAGAGATATACGTATAGGGATACTCGCTGCAGCTTTATTTAAAATAGTGAAGAACTGAAGACACCTGGATGTTCTTTCAACAAAGACCCATCAAACACAGTTGTTCTGTACAACAGAATACTAACTTCAGCGCTGATACAGAAAAATCTCCAAGACATTAAGTGAAGCACAGGGTTTAAGCAACTTGCCCAAAGGTTTCTGCTTTTTTAATCATTCTATTTTCAATTACACTTGACATACACTATTATATTAGTTTCAGGTGTACACCCCAGTGATTAGACGTTACAAAACCTACTAAGTGATCACCCCAATCAATCTCGCAGCCCTCTGACCCCAGTTGCGGTTACTAGACCATTACTGACTCTGCTCCCTGTTCGGCACTTTACATCCGCGTGACTGTTGTGTAACAACAGATTTACCCTCTTTAGTCCCTTCCCCTGCTCTTACGTGTCAGGATACACAAGTGGTGAATAAGTCAGAGGCTCGGAGGAGGGTGAAAAGAAAGACTTATTTTTCATTTTATACTTTCCTATACCATCAGATTTTAGCATGTGCATGTATAACAAAGTCTCATACATTCACTTAGATTATCACAATTTTTCTCTCTTTGGCTTGTTTTCCAATTGGAAACAAAGCAACAGAGGAATACCATCAATGGTACACATATTGTGGTTCTTGTATATGTAGGAAATAATCTGCAAACACCTCAACTGCTTTTTGTCCTGCCGCGTTATGTCCTCCTCAGCTAGAAAGCACTAGATAAGGGAGAGAGACGTCTGTTTTCTAATTCCAGCCCTCTAACTTTGTGTTTGTGGTCATCTCAACCTCACGTCCCTCAACAGAAAAAAGAAGGGCTTAGATCTAATGGTCTTAGTTCTATGAGTCTAGGCCTGGTCTTCTAACACCACAGCATATATTGCAATCTCTTGCATGACCTGAGGTCCAGTGAGATCTACATCGGCAAGGCCAGTAGAAAGTCCATCCAGTTTAATGACTGAACCCAGGCAGCACCTGGGAGCCACAAAGTAGTCACCGATTCTGGGCTCCATTGACTTTGATTCCCAGGGTCAGCACCGTGTTCTCATATATAATGAAAACTCTTACTCTGGTAAATAAAAAATTTATGATGTTTGAAATTACGAAAAATCTCAGAGAAAGACTGTAAGAATCACCTGAAGACTAAAATGTCTTGGCTGAAAACTACTTTAAAAAATGTTTAATAAGTTATTGATTTTAGAGAGAGAAGAAGAGAGAGGAACATCATTATGAGAAACATCATTTGGTTGCCTCCCATTCATGACCCAACCAGGGACTGAACCTGCAACCCAGGCATGCGCCCTGACCAGAAGTGAACCCCCAACCTTTGGTGTATGGGACAATGCTCCAACCAACTGAGCCACACTGGCCAGGGCTGAAAACTACTTCTTAACACAAAACACTTACTATCATTTTGACCTCTACTTCAAAGGAAATTAGCACATCCAGACATTCCTGAGGGTCTGAAACACAGCAACTGTACTTATGAGCACTTCTAGAGCATGAACGCACTTAGATTTTTGGTGTCTTTTAGCAGTGCATATTATTTTAATTATGAAATAGAGAAGAAGGTGTTTCTTACCTGATGTCCACACATAAGACTCTGAGAGGCCATCATGATGGCTTTCATTCCTGAGGCACAAACTTTGTTTACAGTGGTACATGGAGTAGAAATAGGTAAGCCTAAAACCAACACATATGTCATACTTCCGAAAAGTAGGAAAGATACCCTTCAACACAACTACAGATTTAAAACTAATAAAATAAAGTACACTAAACTATAATCTGTAATGACATTACTTCTACCAATACAAGGCTATACATATTCAATTATACTGTACATTTAATATTTTATTTAAGCTGAAGTGAACTTCATTTTTCCATGTAAAATACTTTAAGGATAAAAGTAAGAATGTATTCCTGGTACCTGCACCCAGCACCGCTTGCCTCGCAGGGGCTTGTCCTTCGCCTCCTTGCAGAACATTACCCATGTATACCTCTTTCACTTCTTCTTTTGGTATCCCTTTTTTAAAAAATCAAAAAGGCATTTCCAATTTAATAATTAGTGATGACCTAGTAAGGCACATGACATTATACAGCAGGAATTGTTCCTTTTTCTTATCAGTTTTTGAGTTTCATTCCCAACTCTATCATACAAGGACTTCTGTAAAAGGGAATTCATTTCTAAGTGTTATGTATATAGCAAATGCAAAATAAATATCTGTTCCATTGGATCACTGCCCACTTAACACAAAAAGCAAAGTGACTACTGACCCGCCTTTTCAATGGCTCCCTGGATGGCAACGGAACCAAGCTTCGTGGCTGGCAGGGAGGACAGGCTGCCTAGAAAGGACCCAATAGGTGTTCTTGTGGCACTTGCTATGACCACTTCCTGGCAAGAGAGAAGATGATAAAAATTATTATATTTAAGTATTTTACCCAAGTCACCTTTTATTAAATAATCATTCATAGACATTATTATCTAAGAAAAACTTTTTATGAATGATTACTCATCACAGATTAAAATAATATCAATATTATTTTATCATTGATAAAATATTGATTTTATTATTAAATAAAATATTTAATTTTAATAAAATTAGTTTATTAGCAATAAAACTAATACATTTAATGCTGGTAAAGACTTAAGATCTAATAGAATATCTAAGACAAACTCACTCCAAAACAGGCGTTGATCCTTCTCAATTCTCCACAGGACGTTTGAAATGAGAAGCTTAAGTTTCGATTCTACTCTTCAGTCAAAATTTAAGAGAAGATAACTTTATCCTTGTTAACTGCTTAACAAACCACCCTAACCAAAGGGCGTCCTTACTGGAGGGACTAGTGATCAACACCTGGAGGGCCATTCCACAGCTGGGACAGGGCCAGAGCCATAATCTCTTAAATGATTCACAAGATAATATTAAGATGAATTCAAGAAAAAATAGACAAAAGCTTTCAAATCTTATAAAACTATTGCAACAATTGTCTCCTTACACTTGCCTTGCACATTCTCATTTTAAGTTCATAAATAAATAATTGGTGCTTAGATTTTTGGTAGAAGGCTATTACGAAGTCATTTTTGGGACCCTCCTGAAACAAAGAGAAGACTCCCTCACAAAGCTAGGTCATGATGAGCTGGTGTTCTTTCCTTCCGGTACCCAGCCTGGTTTGGTCCCTTTCTTCTGGTATCTTTAAGGGGCCCCTGGAATGTGTCACACACAATATAATGAGGGTCCCTAAGAGTAAGGGGAAAACACTGCTCAGTTTTTGAGAGGTGTTTTTACAGTAGACAAAGTAAAGAAGCACAAATTATGCAGGCCACTAAATTAAAATTTTTATGGTAACTTGGGTGTTAGTATGTCGATAATTAGCCATTTCTAACCAATGCATCATCCTGAGCTGACCCTTTCATATACACAAATCACAAAAACATGCATTTGCATGAACTATATTTCCTTTACATTCTTTAATTAAAGCTTTATTTAATATTTAAGTTAATATCTAATTTAAATTTAATAAGTAATATTAAATTTAATCATTAAATTTACACTTACATTTAAAGCAGGTTTTGATACATAACTTCTCTCCACATATCTTATTTCCTGTAATATAAATATTTATAATGTCATGATGTAAAAAATATCAATGTATGTCATTTTATACTTCTCAGTGATGAGGTTATGGTGATTTCTCTGCTTCTTTACACTTTTATTTCCAAGTTGTCTAGTTAGCATATATCAGTGTTACATTGGAAAAAAATTGCTTTGTAATATACTCTTCTGATTAACTGTTCATTGGGAATGTAGGTGTATCTTAAAATTGTTAATCTTTAAGTTCTAAATTAAACAATTTAAAATTGTTTTTACAAGAAAATATCCACCCTGGCTGGTGTGGCTCAGTGGATTCAGTGCCAGCCTGTGAACCAAGAGGTCGCTGGTTCGGTTCCCAGTCAGGGCACATTCCTGGGTTGCAGGCCAGGACCTCAGTAGGGGGTGTGGGAGAGGCAACCAGACACTGATGTTTCTCTCCCTCTCTTTCTCCCTCCCTTCCCCTCTAAAAGTAAATAAATTAAATCTTTTTTTACAAAAAGAAAATATCCTCAAGACTTCAAAAGATACTTAAGTAAAACTTGCCACTTCTCCCCTTCCACTTCTAACGATTATCTCTGTTTTATGCAAGGAAAACACACCTCGAATAAATGGTCTATATTAACAGATAAATTCTTTTTTAAGAAAGAAAAGAGTAAATATCTTGCCCCTACATCTCAGTTCCTCCCACACTTCTTAGGAACAAATGCCAACAAGGACAAATGCTAAAAACGCAGTTTACAATTCAGAGACCTAATGAATCTGAAGTTGGACAATTTATAGGACAAAGAACAAAGAAAATTTTTTGTCCTCTGATGTCAGAAAGCATAACTATTCAGCCCTGGCTGGTGTGGCTCAGTGGATTTAGCACCAGCCTGTGAACCAAAAGGCCACCTGTTTGATTCCCAGTTGAGACACATGCCTGGGTTACGGGGCCAGGTCCCTGGTTGGGGGGCGTGTGAGAGGCAACCAATCGATGTTTCTCTCACACATCAGTGTTTCTCTCCCTTTCCTTCTCCCTGCTTTCCCCACTCCCTAAAAATAAATAAAATCTTTTGAAACAACAAAAAAATAACTATTCAAACGTGACAGCCCATATTTAGAACTTAATCTTGTTGATAATTATGTACAAACATATCTCACAGAGTAATAAAACAAGTACACGAACATCTGAAAACTTTAAACTGACTAAAGAACTTAGCTTTTCACAGATTAAACAAGCTTTGTCCCGACTCAGTACAAATAATAAACTGAAAAGCATACACAAAAGGCAGATATATTTGACGAATATTGGTTATAAGCAGAGATAACCAGAAGGTATCCCTACAAAATTGGTTTTAATAAAGCATTCACATGCGAATCAATCATGAAATAGCAGCTTAAAGACAGAATGTTTTGCTTGGTAATGGAAGAACAGAATTTACTTAAGGTCATCTTTTTTCCAATATTATTTTAAAAAGTCACTTTTATGTAGAAAGTTCACATAACTTTGCTCTAAGAAATAATTTAGTCCTGATTTGATTGAAAAGTATCACAATATTCATTGGAGCTCCTATTCTGAAGAGATACCTTTACAGCCTTTGTAAGGGAGCGGTGACTGTCACACATAATACTATTTGATCCTTCACTTGATCGATAAATATGTTGAGATCACTTACCTTACAGAAGGCATTATGGGGAATTTGAGGTCTGTATGATATGGCCCCTATTCTCAAGCAGCATTATAATCTTATCAGGGAGAAATGTTAAAGTTATCTGTTCATATTCCTGTGGCAGAATTTGGTTAAGAACTGTGAGAGAGACAAATAAGTATGCCATCCCCAGGGTTCAGAGGAGAAAGACCACTTGGCATTCTGCAATAGATGTCAAATATGGGATTCCACTTAAATGCTTCAGGCGGGAGTTTTATAAACATTGTTTCAGCCCAACTTTCTAATACATCAAAAATAAACACAATAGAGATCATCAACTTACTACTTGCTAGTACCAGATTAACCTGTCTGTGCAGACCCTGAAGTAAAATGTACCTGCCCTCCCTGTCTCTGTCTGTACACGTCCACCCAAGCGACAGTGTGCATACTGGCCCAGGCCTGTACTGGGTAGGCAAGGTCCCAGGGCACCTGCTTCACAATGTACTCCTCAGCACCAGCTGTGCAAAGACAAGTTCACCTTCACATGCCATATAATTTGGGGTGCTGCTTATGCAACCTACTTTTCATGAAGGATTCTAACATATTATCTGTATCCAATTTTGAATTAAAAGGTCCTACTTGTAATAAACGTACCACTCATTGCTATCCAACTTGAAGAGGTCTATAACGGACAGCCCTAGGCACACGCAACATGACTCCCACCCTCCTCCCATTGGCCAGAGCTGACAGGACCAAGAATAGAATGGACTTCGAGCCTCACTGGCTCCCTGAAAAACTGGGTCAAGTAGATGATAACAAGCACTTGAACTGAAAGATCGCTAGGGACGGGGACTAGTCAGTACCATGGCAAGCAAACGCCTTGTCAAAGCAGAGGCTACAGCAAAAGTCATGAGTAAGCAGAGAAGCAAAGTAATGGAATATACACAACTCAGAGAAGAGGAGGAAAATGACCACGACACATGACAAGAGACAAAAGAAGAGTCTCAGAGCTGGCTGGTGTGGCTCAGTGCACTGAGCACTGACCTGCGAATCAAAGGGTCACTGGTTCAATTCCCAGTCAGGGCACATGCCTGGGCTGCAGGCCAGGTCCCCAGTAGGGGGAACATGAGAGGCAACCACACAAGGATATTCCTCTCCCTCTCTTTCTCTCTCCTTTCCCTGCTCTCTAAAAAAATAAATAAATAAACAAGCAAACAAATAAATAAATAAATAAATAAAATATATTTTTTAAAAAGTCTCTGCTTAATGATCTTCTATAAAGGTTTTCTGCAAAGCCAGCTGTACTTTATTCTCTCTCCTTGAATGTCCGAGAGCTTGCCTATTGTATATCTTCAAAAATGTCATTTTATACTTAGCTAGTTTGAAATGAGATGTTATTCCTAGCAATCAAAAGGCCTTTTAAGCAACATCTACTCTTCTCTAAAGTTTCCAGTTCTGTTTCACTACAAGTTCCCTGGTCTCTTCACTCTGCTCTGGATGCCACCTCCAGCTGCCTGAAGATTCCACATCTTTAGTGACCCTTCCCTCTCCCTTACATCATTCATCCCCTTTGCTCCCGATCGTTCCACAAGCATACAACCAGGTGGGTTCCTTCCACCTGAAAGAACAGATGTCCTTGAACCCACATTTCCACTGAACTTTCACCTCATTTCTTAGCTCCCTCGCACAATTTAAGTTCTCCCATGTCTGTTTCCTTGTCCTCGTCTCCTGTTTACTGTTGAACCCCCTCCAATGTGGCTTTTAATCTATACTACTGTTGACCCTGAGCAAGGTGTAGCAACACCCAATAAGTACCATAATCACCTCCTGGCAACACTGGGTCTCACTTTTCTTCTTTGAGAATTATGCACAACAGTTAAGAGCCAGGGTTTACCTTGGTTTTTCCAAATACCCTCATGGGCTGTTGTGAGAATGAAATGAGGTGATACGTGTAAACTACTACACAAACCTTCCCCTTTCTTGGCTTCTATTTTAATACAACCTTGAGGTTCCCCTCATACCTCCCTAGTTATTTTTCTGCCTCCTTTGCTGTCTCATCCTCCCCCTCCCAACCTCTAAGTGCTGGAATGTCCCAGGACTTTGTCCTAGGCCCCTTTTAACTTTGCAACTTCACTGTCTCCTTAACCATATCTAGTCCCATGGCTTTAAAGAGCATTTACGTGCTTTCAATTCACCTCCAGGCTCATTCAAGTTCTATCCAGAAAAAGTCCAGCAATTTTTAATATAACGTGAACCATCTGCAAGACATGGATGAAACCTGGCAACCAAGGAGAGAGGGCTGGAATGAGCATGCATGAACAATGATGACCTCAGTGTACTAGTCAGTGGGGGCAGTAGATGCCATTGAGTGAGCATGTGTACTGTGTGGCCATGGCATTCAAAATGACTGAGCAAGTAGAGCACCAAATTTAAATCAAATTTTGCATCAAGCATGAACATTCCTCTGCAGAAACTATTTGGATGATTCCGGAGGCCACAGCTATGAGCAATTGGTAACTGGCAGCTTCATCAAGGCAATGTGCCCACTCATGCAGCATGTCTCAAGCAGTTTTTTGACAAAACATCAAATTACCCTCCTACAGCCCAGATTTGGCACCCTAGGACTTCTGGCTTTTCTCAAAGCTAAAATCACCTTTGAAAGGGAAGAGATTTCAGTCTGTTGACGAGATTCAGGAAAATATGACAGGGCAGCTGTTAGTGACTGGGAGAACTGTGTGAGGTCCCAACGTACCTACTTTGAAGGAGGCTGAGGTATCATTGTCTTATGCACAATGTTTCTTGTATTTTGTATCTTCTTTAGTAAACGTGTCTATTTTTCATATTACATGGATGGACACCTTCTGAACAAACCTTGTATATCCAAATGCTCACTTAATAGCTTCAATTTATGTTTTTCTTTTCTTTTTTTAAATAAAGCTTCAATTTAACAACCACATCATGGCTCTCAATTTCCAACCCTAGAAAACTAGTCTCATCCCAGTATTTCCTACCTCGGAACATTGCATCACAATTTACCTGGGTGCTCAAGCCAAAAATCTTAGGGCTCACCCTTCATCTTTCCTTAAAACAAACCCAGATACTCCAACATAAATACTATCAACACTGTGTCCAAAATGTACCTGAATCCTTCCCCTTGGCTTCACCCCCACGGCTGCCATCTAGTTCCAGCCACCACCTCCAGCTACTACAATGGAATTCTTCTTCATTTCCTACTTCCTGACCTTCCTTCCAGTCCAATCCAGTTTTTAAAATGTAAAATTTACATTACTCTTGCTTATTACAAGAGTAATGTAAACTGGATCACATTACTCATTACTCCCCTGATTAAAATCCTCTGATGCTTTCCATTGCCTTTGGAATACTATCCAAACTTCTCCCCCTGACCTACAAGGCCTTGCACGATCTGACTCCTGATGGCACTCTTGCCGCACCAGCCGCACCAGCCCCTCCTTCTCCTGAACCCATTTCCACCGAAGATCTTGCAGTGTGCCTCTGCCAGTAAGAATCTTTCCTCAACTCCTCATGGCTCGTTCATTTTCATTCCTTAGTTCTCAGCTCAAAAGACACATGCCCAAGAGGAGTCCTCCCTAGCCAGTCTATTTAAAGTTGGCCCCCCTTATTTCAACATGTTTACTTTCTTCAAAGCACCTCTCACACTGTGTAAATATGGGGTTCACACTGCTTCCCGAGGGCAGGTGTCTCATTTATCGCTGTAGCCCTGTCATGTGGCACTGAGCCTACTATGCATTCAGTACCTAAGGAATGGATAACAACATCATAGCACAGTCATCTTTCAAGGAGAGCTCGGCTGTACTGGCACCCACAGCACCCTGTCTGTGCACACCCTCATTTTTCCTAAGATACATAATTGTGTAACCCTCAGTGACCTCCACAGAACTGTGAGTTCCAAGAAGAGAATGGTGGCAGGAGATGCTATACAAATATTCGAACAAAGTCTGAATAGCAACTCAAAACCATTTCAAGGAAGGTAAATACTTTATGAAGCCACAGAATGGGATAATGAGCTAGCATGAGGGCCTATTTCACATGGGATGGTCAAACAAGGGCTGTCTGGACATGTCACTGGAGCTGAGAAATCAATATTAAAGAGTCAGCTTTGGTAAGATCTAGGGAAAGAGCACCAGAGGCACAGGGAAGAACTAGGACAAAGGCCCTGAATCAGGAGCAAGTCGGCACACAACGAGTGCAGAGAGCGGAGCACTGCGGCAGGAGCCACGCACTCAGGAAAGCACGGCCAGGGCCGAGTTCGGGCTGGAGCAATGAGCAGTGACCCAGCGGGCACGAGACAGAGTCCGGATTCTGGTCTGTGCAGTAAGAAGCCACTGGCGGCTCTGCTGTCATAAAAGGATCACTTTGGCCGCAGCGGAGAACAGACTGTAGAGGAGCAGGAGTAGAAAAAGGAGGTGCCCTGGCGAGACTCATGTACTAGTGCCAGAGAGGTCACAGGAGGCTGGATACAAATAGAGAGATTTGGAATATGTTTTAGAGCAGCGATTTTCAACCTTTTTCATCTCATGGCACAAATACACTAGTTATTGAATTCTGCAGGACACCAAATAATATGTTTTTTTTGCCAATCTGACAAAAAATAGGTACACTTAAAAATTTTTTTAATTTAATTATTGTTCAAGTACAGTTTTCTGTCTTTTACTCCCATCCCAGCCAATAGGTACAATTTTGATTCATTCACACCGGACAGCTATTGTGTTGGCTGTTGTCACGTTTTTATTTGACAATCTACGGGGAGAGGTCAGTGCCTCTGACTCAACAGTCACGCCTGTTTTACAAATTCTTTTGGCACATCGGTTGAAAATCGCTATTTTAGAGATAGAACCAGCCAGTGGTACTATTATTCTTGCTTTACAGGTAAAAAAACTAGAAGTCCAGACAGATCAAGTCCCATTCTACAAAATGGCACTTAATACTGCAAATCCTGTCAAAGCAAACCGATGCCCATGGTTAGTAAATGACCACTGAATCTGAGCAACCAAAACAGGTAGACCTGGTTTTGTTAGGCAGCAGCTAGAAATGGGCCGGGGGGGGAAGGAGGCCCACCACACGTGTGGGCCCAAGGCGAACAGCTGAAACAAACTTCCACTGCAGTTTTACCCACCCTGCCCCGTGTGGGCCGTCAAGGAGAATCACAGGAAAGGGCACGCGCGGAAGAGACTAAAGTCATATCACCAAAGTATCTCTGTCAATCAATATAGACCCCTCCCCTGTGCTAATGCAATCGTGCACATACTTACAGCAGCAGATTTGGGAGACTCATGCCCTTCTGACCACTCTCAGGAGGACTTTTTTCTCCCTTTAGGATGTACTAATAAAATTCTTACTCATTCATTTTCATCTCTCTCTAATTCTTGAGTGCATCACTGAGAAGAATGGAGCTCCAGTAACATCTTTTGGTGGCGTGACTCGGAGCACTGGATAGTGTAAATCTCTTCCATCACAATTTTCCTTTCACCACGTAACCATGGGTCCTTGATCTTTTCGTACTCTTTTACGTTGCCTGGGCCTTCTTCCTGGTCGACGGCAGGCCTATCATTTTTGCTTCTGCTGAGAATATCTTGCTCTCTCCCTCTTGAGAAATTGCTGCACCCGGTGGGTACAGGTCAAACATTTAAAAGCCACTAAGGGTGACTTCTAGTCACAATGGCATTGTAGGCACACATGGCTTGCCTCCACACAACCACATCAATATTACAACTAAAGTATAGAATAACCATCACTCAGAAGTGTCAGAAATTGAGTTGAATGGAAGTCTGACAACTACAGAATTAAAGAAATCACATCCATCCAGACTGGTCCTGGCTTCTGTCTACAAGGCCTTGAACGACCATCATGTTTATCTGGAGGGCACCCTGCTACAGCCCAACAGGGTGACTCCTGAACATACCTGCACCAAGAGGTATACGCCAGAGCAAGTGGCTATGGACACTGTCACAACTCTCCACTCTACTGTTCCTGCAGCTGTTCTTCGCATCTGCTTTTTGCCTGGGGGCGTGAGTGAAGAGAATACCATCTTCAACCTCAATGCTATCAACCTCTGCCCTCTGCCAACAGACTGGAAACTAAGTTTCTCTTACAGATGGGCCCTGCAGGCCAGTGCGCTGACTGCCTAGAGCGGCGAGACTGCAAACAAGAAGGCAACACAGGAGGCCTTCGGGAAGCAGGCCACAGCTAACTCCCAGGCAGCCAAGGCAAGTAGGCGCCATGGGCTCTTCCTGCGCTGCACCCACCAGTCACTCGTCGCAGCCAACAACACCTACTAGTTCTGGTGGGCAGGGTGGCTGGTTCCGGCTCATCTAGGTGTCTTGAGAGGTGGGCTGAACAGGAACAATAACCTTTCAGCTGACCCTGGATATTAGACAAAATTAGATTGAACTACTGGATACACAATGCATGTTAAATTCTTAGATGCAGGAAAAAAATCACTTGATGAAAAAAAATCTGAATATCAAAGAGTTGATGAAATTTCACACAACGGTCTTCTTGCCACAATTCCAACTGCCCATGCCCCAAAGTATGCACCTAAAACCAAAATCGGCTCTCCATCCAAATAATGACTACCGAATAAAACATCTTAGAAGGTGATGGCAGAGAAGTGCGTCTTATTAAACAGTCCTAGAAGTTTAATATGAAGGAGACAGCTGCAACCCAAAAAGAAATAAAATATACTATAAACCTTAAAAAAATAAAAGCCACTAGGGTGCTCACCACTAGAAGACAGGGTAAGCTGATCACGGACCAGGGAAGACACACTAGGACCCCGCCACCGGCAAGCAAACGTGCATGCAACGAAGAACAGTGGAAAAGCAATCACGTTCCCACCCCTGCTGTGCTTCCTCTACTTAGGTTTCATTCTTGAGAGGAAGAGGCAATATTTTACCTTCAGCAGAAAATTCTGTCCTTTCTTTGGACCATGACTTCTCATTCCATCAGCCATACTCATAAGTCCTCGTCTTTCCTTTTAGGTCTAGCTTTTCCTGTTGCCTTTTGGCCACCCTACTCCTCTACCCTCTCTGCTTATCCTGCAGGCAGGGAGGCTGATGGGCCTGCTCTCTTGCCAAATGATGGCCATGCTCCTCCAGGTCATGCATTCACAGGACACTACACCATGAATGGCAACCCTATCCCTCCCCTCTCCTGCCTCTGTGAACATTGCTTACACCACCACTGGCCAGAGGCTATCAAGAGACAACTCCTGATACTCTGTGACCAGCTGTGGACCCATCTAATGTTAGTCCATTACATTGAATCCCATGTTCTTAGACTCTACCCATCTGCTCTGAGCCCTGCATTTCAAAACGGGTTCAGCCCCATCAGGCCCATATCACGTGGGAACAAGGGACCTTTTGCACGTACCTCCTCAGGGGCCACCTGTGCACTTTCTGAATCAGGCCCACTTCCTAAAGTATCTTGAAAGGGCAGACAAGTTGGCACAAACGTGTCGTTTGTGTTCCTTCAAGAGGCAGAGGGGACAAATTCGGGTCTGCAGCCTGCCCCTCTGATTGTTCACCGAGACAGGGACCCCTCCTCCTGAGACATCTCCTGCTGGAGGCCCAAGGACCCACGAGACTGGGCCAGTCCCGACTATTGGTCCTGAAGAGTATTCCCCCATTCTGAGAATCACTGGTACTATTAGTCCATACAATTTAGACCTACAATCTTATCAGGACACCTGATTAATGACTCACTCATACCATTACTGGCATACCAGCATTACAACTTTTAGAGGAATCCAGCTCATAAAATGCCTCCTGTGAACAGGCCAAATACAACGGGAGCACAGTATTCACCTCCACTGCTCTGGTAGGAGGCTCTGCATGACTCCACTCTTCCTGTTTCCCCTTTAGCCCTCTGTAATTTCCTCCTCGATCCCTGGTTAAGCCTCTGGCTCCCAGTACTTGGGAACCGTCAAGGCTCTTCCTATGAGGGTGGTAAGCAACCCCTTGGCAAGGAAGGACCAGACTTCCCTCTGCCTCCACTCTATCCACAAAGGAGACAACTGTTTTAGATCCCAAGGTCTCTGGATGCTGAGGTCCAGATCCATGAGTTTTGGGACACTGAAACCCTCAAGTTAGACCCCAGGACACTGGGCTCTCTAACCTCACCTCACCTCACGGTATCTCTTCCTTCCAGATGGGAGACCAAGAGTCCATTCCATCTGGCATCCCTCTAGAATGTATCCTTTCCAATTAGCCTCAGTTTGATCCCCAAATCCTGAAAAATTCAACTTATATTTTCCTGCAACACTTCTTGGCCTCAATATTGGCTAGGGGATGGGGAGGTTTGGCCATTCAGTGGGACCTTAAATTAGAATACAATTTTATATAGCTTGACCTTTTCTGCAAACAGCCTGGTAAAGGGTCCAAAATTTCATGAACAGGCGTTCTGTTATCTAAGGGGTTGTGGAGACTTATGTCGCGGGTGGAAGCTTACTCCCACTACTACTTCACCCAGTGACTTTTCCTCTAATTCCAAGACCCCTTCAGAGCCTACTCCAGCTGTAGAAACTCAGGAAAAAACCCTCCCACCATCTTTTTTTTTTTTTTTAAGATTTTATTTATTTATCTTTAGAGAGGAAGGGAAGGAGAGAAGGAGAGAAACATCAATCTATGGTTGCCTTTCATGCGTCCCCTGCTGGGAACTGGCCTGCAGGTAACCAGCCTGCAAACCAGCCTGCAACCGAGGCATGTGCCCTGACTGGGAATCAAACCGCGATCCTGTGGTTCGCAGGCCCGCGCTCAATCCACTGAGCTAAACCAGCCAGGGCTTTCCCACCATCTTCTTTACTGCCCCCATACCTAGGGCCCCCAGCCCAACCAACAGCCCCTGCTTTCTCTCCCCCTGAGACTTCCCCATCCGCAAGGCTCATACCTCTAGTAGAAACTGAGGGAGAATTCAGTTCCTAGTTAAACCCCATTCTCTTGTCAAGCTTAGGCAAATTAAAACCAACTTAGGAAACTATTCTGAGAACTCAGATAAATGAATAGATGCTTTCAACACCTCACCTTGGCTTATGAGTTAACTTGGAAGGATGTTATAGTTTTCCTGGGTGGACCCTATCAGATACCAAGCAGTAGATAGTAATAAAGGAGGCCAGAAAATTTGCTAACAACTTACCTTTCTCAGACAGCAAATACCTCATAGGAGAAACTGCAGTCCCACCAATGGATCCTGAATGGGACTATAACAGCTCTTCCCAGAAGTGGGAAAGGAATCATTTCCTATTCTGCATGAACCTATTCCAAGATCTCTGCCATTAGTCAGGGTCTGGGTGAAAAACCCCACCATATTTCTGGAAAAACTAAGGTCACCAAGCACACCAATCTAGATTTAGAGATATACGAGGGCCAGGTGACACTAAGAGACAAACTTTTAACTCAATCAGCCTCTGATATTAGGAGAAAGTTACCAAAGTTCATTCAGGAAACCAGTTTCCTTGGACATAATGTTAACAAGTATGGCCAATGCAGTCCTTTACAACCGGAACCAGGAGAGGGAGGCCAGGCCTCAGAAGAAGGAAAAAAGGAAGGAGACTAGGCATGCCCAAATTCTAGCTGTTCTTGAGGGACAATCATAGCCACACTCCTTCCTTCAAGCCCCTCCAGCCCCTCCAAGTCCACCACCCAGGACAGCAAGTGTCACATGTGCCAGAAGGTGGGGCACTGGCTAAGGAATGTCCAAATCATAAGAAGCTACCTCAGGCACCACGCTGTAAGTGCAAGAAGGCGAGCCACTAGGAGGCTCTCTGTCCCTGAAGTCAGTGGACTCCTGGGCCTGAGTCTGCAGCTGCCTTGCAGATGGTGGTACAAGACTGAAGTTGCCCACTCCAGCTGGCCCCGCCCAAGGTCACCATTTACTGGACTGGAGCCTAGAATAACACATGGTAGGTAGAACAATAACTTTCAAACTGGATACTGGGGCCACCTACTCTGTCCTTACTTTCTTTTCCAGACCCCTATCCTCACAGTCCTGCTCTGTTTTAGGAGTAGCCAGAAAGCCTACAACCAAAAACTTCACCTTGCCTTGGGTTGTCTCTGGGAAGGGTATTACATCACTCATTCTTCTCTCATTATCCCAGAGTGTCTTACCCCTCTACTCAGAAGAGACCTCCTTCCATTATTAGGAACTAGAATAATTATAGGGGACACCCCTATATCAAGACCCCCCCACTTCAAATGTTAGTTGTGCGAGCCAAGAATCACTCGATACCCTTCCTGAAAGGACAAAGTCTGTGCCACTTGCTACCCACTTGCTACCTTGGCACCATTTGCCCAGCAGGCCTATGACCGTGTTACACATGACTGCCATTTCACTCCTCTAAGCTTATGACCCTAGGACTGGAAATTATTGGGAAGCAAGAACAGAATATGACTAACCACTTCCCACAGCGGCAGGCAGAAGATACCATTGGAACAAACTGCACCTTAATGCAAAACCAACCAAAACCTCCTATGTTGTAACATCCCGAACAGCCCAGGGGCCACACAACAGCAACACACCCACCCTTTCATAACCCACTTACAACCCAATTAGACTCAAAGCCCCTACATTGTGCTGCTGGTATATCTCTCCTCACCATGCCACTTTCCCCTCTTGGAAAGTGAACAAAACTTCGCTCGCTACCTTTTCTTCTCTCTGAATTCTTTAACAGCCATGTCACCAACCACCCTAACACTGACTCCTTCATGGGAATGCCAAATCAACCTGGCAGTACAGGATAACGGGTCCCCGGCCAAACCCTTTACAAACTTTTGAGCAGTGACCCAACTGTTCAGGTATTTCAAATAACTATCTTTGTTTGCAAATGAAGTCTTTACAGGGCCAGAGCTGTGGCTCCAGACCATCAAAGTCCACCAAATCTTCTCTATCTTTCCAAAACTTTCTCTATTCATCTTAAAAGACTTATAGATAATTGGCTTTATGAAACCAAAGTCATTCTAGGAGAGGCTTGCTTTTCTTTCCCTACATTTGGCAAATGCAAATATCCAGTCTTCTCCAAGAACTCTAACTGTGAGATGGAAATAAGATGGATAGGAAGCCAAATGCCTACTTATTACAACTCTGGAAACAGTTGTGAGCTGGCCAATGTTTCCTGCAGCCCAAGAAGGTGGCAGTGAGGAGGAAGCCTGGGGACGTGACCGAGAGGCCCACCCAGTCTGGCTGGAAGACCACCTGGCTGCGCCAACCTCCCAGGAAGAGGGAGGAGATATCCTCTGGACATCGGAATGGGCGGAAGGCCGAGGACGCATCTACAGGGGCTGGACGGGGGGTCAGGCAGGGACCAGGGGCCGCATGTAGGACTGGCTATCCATTGGTCCCCTGAAAACGTTCAGCGAGTCCTGGCTCTAGTTTACACAGAGGCAGAATGTACTCTCCTGTATGGTAACCCTGAGAAGTTCCTGGGGCACAATGTAAAGCTGAAGGCCGTGCGGCTCTCCCTAGGGATTGGGCAACTGGCCCCCTGTGAATATACTGTTTATGTGTCCCCCATTCCTGAGTATACCCTGGGTACTGATGTGCTCCAAGGACCGTGGCTACGCACTACTGCGGGGCAGTTCCTCCTGACAGTGTGAGTGGTAAAAGCCATTATATGGGGACATGCTGGGCATCCCCCTGTTCAGCTGCCATCCCTCTGACGGGTGATGGTAGTGAAGTACTACCAGCTGTCCAGAGGACATGAAGAGATCACAATTACTACAGAGGAGTTGGAAAAGGTGGGGATAATTAGGGCCACTCACAGTTTCTTTAACTCCCCTGTGTGGCCAGTGAGAAAGCGAGGTGGCGCATGGAGAAAAATGGTAGATCACCAGGAGCTCAATAATGTCATTCCCCCAGTACATGCAGCGGTCCCGTCTGTAGTGGACTGGATGGACCAGTTAACCAATGAGCTGGGAACTTACCACTTTGTGGCTGATCTAGCAAATGCATTTTCCTCCACTGATACTGCTCTGGAGAGTCATGATCAGTTTGCCCTCACACAGGAAAGCCAACAATGCACCTTTACAGTGCTCCCTCCAGGGCACTTGCACAGCCCAACTAACTAACTGCAATGGGCTTACAGCAGAAGACCTGGCTAAGAGGCCACGGCCTCCGAGGCACGCTGCTCCATTACACTGATGACGCCTTCCTGACCAGTGATTCTCCTGCAGAGTTAGAGAAGGCAGTGCCACAAGTGCCGTCACACCTGAAGTCATGTGGCTGGGCCGTCAGCGAGGCAAAACTGCAAGGGCCTGGAATATCTGTCAAATTCTTGGGGGTTGTCCTGTCGGGTAACACAAAAGTCATCCTTGATGCGGTGAGAGATAAAATTCAGGCGTATCCTACCCCTCCCACTGAGAAACAGCTCCAGACATTTGTGGGCCTGCTAAGTACTGAAGAGTGTCCGTGCCCCACCTTGATCAAGTCATTCGCCCCTTGTACAGTTTGGTAAAAAAGGGAGTAAAATGAGACTGGACCCCAACCTTAGAACAAGTGTTCCAAGGAGTGAAGCACATCATTAAGCACACGCAGGCCTTGCATGCTCTGGATCCTGCTAGACCCTGTCTGTGCGCTAGATGTGCATGTAACACAGGAAGGCTCTGGGTGGAGTCTTTGGCAGCCATCGGAACAGCTACATCAACCTCTGGGTCTCTGATCCTCACTACAGAAAGGAGCGGAGGTATGGTACCCCGTGACCGAAAAGCAACTGGCAGCGGAGTGTGCTGCCCTTCTGGCCACAGAGGCTATACCAGGGATTCCCCATGACAGTAAGAACCACGTATCCCATTGCAGGGTTGGCCCAAGACCAGATGGCCGAGCCTCGCAGTGGGACAGCTCAGAGGTCACATTGGCTAAGCAGAGGACTTATCTGCAACAAAACAGTACTCTGTCGACTAGCTCCCTACAGGCCAAGTTGCAGGAAGTGTTGGGCCCCGTTGCCTACGTAGATGAAAAACCCACTGCTCCTGCGCCCACAGAATGAATGGAAGCTAGCCCCTTCCAGCAAGGGCAGGCACTTATTCCCTCAGACGCACAGTACACCGATGGGTCCAGCACAGGCCAGCCTGCCACGTGGACTGCTGTGGTATTTCAACAGAAACAGAGACAATCTGGTTTGACACTAGAGCAGGTCAGAGTAGCCAGTGGGCAGAACTGCGAGCTGTGTGGCTTGTGGCATCCAGTGAAGCCCCTCCCCTATTTGTACAGATAGTTGGGCAGTGTACCAGGGACTAATGTTATGGATTTCTACGTGGCATAGAAATGAATGGATGGTTATGCATAGACCATTATGGGGGCAGGCCCTGTGGCAAGACCTCTGGGAATCAGGCCCCCAGAAGCAAATCACTGTTTATCATGTGACCGGGCATGCACCCCTTGTCTCCCCGGGGAATGAGGAGGCTGACACACCTGCCAAAATGTGGTGGCTAGAAATGGTTCCTGCCAGACTGTCAGGAACAGATGTCACCCAGTGGTGACACCATCACCTCTTACATGCTGGGCAGAAGACATTGTGGCCTACTATAAAAGCCTGGTGGTTACCTGTCACCTTAGCAGAGGTAAAGGAAGCTTGTGAGACACGCGTTGTCTGCTCATGAGAGCGTCCCCAGAGGCCTGTGGGAGCTACTGGGCAAGTGGTGCGGGGACAGGTACCACTGATCCAGTGTCAGACTGACAGGATTAGGCCCCTTCCTAGTTCAGAGGGGTATAGGTATGCAATCACACGTGTGGGCAAGGCTACTGGAATTGCGACAGCATACCCTGCACGCCACCCGGATTAGAAAGCCATGACTGCTGCCCTAGAGTGCTCATGCGCTGCCTGTGGGTGACCCCTGACCACTGAAAGTGATCAGGACACAGATTCTACAGGAACCTTGGTACAGCAGTGGGCCCAAGACATGCAGGTTAACTGGAAGCTCCACGCGGCCTATCGCCCCCAAGCTGCCTGAATGAATGAACCGTACAGCGGTCTCTTACAGTAGGGCCGGCAAGCCATGGCACCTACCCCCAGGCTGAGGGACTAGATGAAACACCTGTGGACTGTCCTCCAGACTCTAAATAACAGGAATCAGAGGGGGGACCCAGCGCTAGTGAAAGCATCATTCCGCAGACTGCTGCTCGAATTCAGCTGCAGGTACAGACTAAGGACGCCTTCCTGAAACCAAGCATGGGAAAACAGTGGAATATTCTCTTGCCCACCCTTGAGGGCCTGGAGCAAGAGCAAATGGCCACTTGGATGTGGCCTTGGGAAATAGAAGTCCCCCACATGTGCTGGGTGGTTCTTGTTGCCCCTTGAGGACAAGGGGTGGAGAAGAACTTGCAAACAGTGCCCTTGGTGATTGGGACCTGGCCCTGAATCTTGCAGGTAATATACCCAGAGCCAGCAGATCATGAAATGCTTCTCCATGGCACCTCTGTGATATCTTATCGACCATTATGAGTCCTCCACTGTCACTGCAAATAGATGCTGAACCCCCAGTTGAGGCACGAAAAGGTATGGTATTCATGGCCAGGAAGACCATTCTGCCAGCCACTGTCTTATTGACTGACCAGAAACTTGTTTCTATTGTGCCTGAGGGTCATGATTTGTCAATGTGAGTTCCAATAACTGCTTTGTCTTTTTGCCCCTCGGGTGCAAAGTGTCAGGTTGACAGGTTGAACCCCTAGTGGACTGGGTACATGCTTCAGTGGCTAACCAATCAGCTGCTGGGTCTGCACTGAACTTCCCCTAAGCACATCGGCTGGCCACCCACGGCACATCTCTCCAGCTTCTGTCTCAAATTGGTCTTGGTTACACCACCAGGGAAACAGTGCACATCCCTTGTAGAATGAGACCTGGACTGAAATCTACGCTGGGGCGAAGCCGTGGTATGACCAGCCCAGTCAGTCGGTTACTCCATATGGGATGGCTCAGGGTAGCTCACAGCGGAGGCTGTGGGGCTGGCGGAACCAGCTCCCCTTTGTACTGAGAACCTCGGAGGACAAGCCCAAGTGGGCTGGACTCTGACAGGTCTGTGTCAGACTCAGACTCTGAAGCATGACTGGGAGGCACGGGATGATGCGTGGGCTGCAGGTCCCACTGGGGCCCTCTGGGTGTGTGGCTCAATGGGTGGCCTTACCTACCTGAAAACTGGACTGGCCATTATATCTGGGGATGGCCCTATTTGCCTGCTCAAGTTCAGAAAACTCTTGTAATCCAGCCAACCAGTTGGGAAGTGTTTAAGGCACAACAGAGGGGATAGCATACTCCCTGGTAGTATTATCCATTAGCTGTTTCTTCTCCTTGAGCTGCTTCTATAGTCACCAAGACTGAGATAACTGCTTTGGCTTTGCACACTGTCCGAGTGTTGAATGCAGCACATGATTCTTTGAGCCTCTTAAATGAGGAAGTATATTGAGAAAAGTTGCCCTACAAAATCGTATGGCCTTAGATATGCGCACTGCATCACAAGGCGGGGGATGTGCCCTAGCTGGGGCCGAACGCTGTGTGTACATTCCAGGTGTCCATCACAATGCTCGCCAAGCTCCACGGGCATTAGCTTCTGAGACCCATACTATCGAACACCTGACGGGTGATCCCCTGCAGGAAGGGTGGACATCCCTAACCACCGAATGGCAGTGGGTCAGTGTGTCTTCGGTGGCAGCGCTTGTGTTTTGATTGTGTGCTACTGCAGTTTGTACGGCTGTTGCAGTATCTGAGTGCAGGGCTCTGCCCTCCTCACCAACGGACCCTTGCAGAAGACACCCTCACATAGATTGTACGGTGAGGAACCCTGAAGGGGTGGACTGTAGGGAAAATGGAGTCAGTCAGGCTCCCTCACCTGGATGTCCGGGCCACTATGATTAAGGAGTATTCATATAATACTGAGTATGGGCCTGCATGCACAGAACCTGCATGCTGTATTATATAATATCCTGGCACCCTGCTGGCTTTGTGTGCGTGTAGTATATAAGGGAGGCGGGACTTCCCACAGCGTGGCACGCAGCTTGCAACAGGCATGTATTGCCTCATCCCTGAAAAGGGGCATCCCCACGGCTCCACAAATTTTCTTCCACCTGCTCAAATCCTGTGTGAACCTGTCCAAACTTGAAAGGCTGCAAGACAGGGTGTCAGGGTTATTCTTTGGGTGTTCTAGAAGGAAAAAGTTCTGAGGCAGAAGCCTGTCATTCTTCCATTGTGTAGCTTTTATATCTTATGTTGTTTTAGTTTGTAAATTAATCCTATAGAAATAAGATCATTAAAAACAGGGAAAATGATAGGAGAGCTCAGGTGAAAGAGTTTAGTGTTAATTGATAGGTTTAAGTGATTACAGCTGTAACTAAAGAGTTAAAGAGCCCTGGCTGGTGTGGATTAGTGGAATGAGCACCAGCCTGCAAACTAAAGAGTCACTGGTTCAATTCCCAGTCAGGGCACATGCCTGGGTTGCAGGCCAGGTCCCTAGTAGGGGGCACACAAGAAACATATTGATGTTTCTCTCCCTCTCTTTCTCCTTCCCCTCTCTAAAAAAACAATAAATAAAATAAAATCTTTAAGAAAAAGGTTAGCCTTAATTGATGGGCTTAAGTGACTAATGCATACAGAAAGCTGTTATTCCCAAACTGTAGTTTTGGAATAAAAACTCCTTTCCTTTATCACCAAACCTTTGCCTCCAGAATTTTGCCTAGAGGGACCCCACTTGCTGTTCAGCAACAAGAAAATGTGTTCACAAAAGTCAATCTAGGGAATGCTGGTTGCTTACTTTTTGGTCATCACTGGAAATTGAGATTTCTAAGAGTTAAAAGTTCAAATTAAGTTGGAAAGAAATTGTATAATTTTAGTAATAGAGGGCATAAGGCATGAAGATGCAATTTTAAAGGACCAGAACTGAAAGCGAGTTATTCTAAAGATGGTTTTTTCTGAATGGATAAAAAAGTTTGTGAAAGTTGCAAAAAAGATTTGTGAAAGTTGTAGAAGTCTCCCGAAGTTTTAAATTCATAAAGAAAAATTACTCGGGAAACCTCTCTCACCTAGAAGGAGTCTCTACCAATCACCTTACCCCAGACTACAGTAGCCCCCAAGGCTTGGCTGATGTTTAGTCCTTCTGAGGCTTTCTATGGCCGACCCTTCCTATATTCATAACTCCTACTACACAGAGATTTCCTCCCTAGAAGCCTAGTTTCAAACCATCCTGAGAAAATTAGGCCTATGGCAAAAACCCAGCCAGGACTCCACTACCCTACTGTACCCTCTGGGAGCCCAGGTCTTAAGAAAGGTTTGGAACGATGGTTCCCCCAACTCTCAACAATAACCCTCATGGAAAGGGCCTCTCCCTCTTCTTAAATCCTCTCCAACAGACATCAAGGTCCTGAGTATCTCCAATGGGATCCACCATTCCTGAGCTAAGCTGTGGAAGGAGCCAGCTGAGCCAGCGGAATGACATAATGATTCCACATATTTCTGTGAGCCACTAGAACACAGGTAGCAAACACAAGGCCCACGGGTCGAATCCAGCCCAGCACCTTGTGTTTACCTGGAGGCAGTACCGAGCTCCTTGCCCCTAGTTAAGGAGTAGTTACATTTATTCAGTCCTAAAATTACATCTGGCCCTTTGAAGGCAACGGCAAGGCTGATGTGGCCCCCAGTGAAAATGAGTTTGACATCCCTGCACTAGAAGATCTCAAACTTGTCTTTTGAAAGTAGCCTACTCTTTTTCTCTCTTTTCCTATCTACTCCGGCCCAGTCCCAACATGAGACAGCTTATGATCTGGAAAACCACACAGTCCAACTCCTAAGGCTAAATACTTCTTGCTGTCTGTGCCTTTCCACCTGTAGCTGGGGATATGTCCACTCCTACTTCCATACCAATGGGAAATGTTTCCACCGCTCTAGATCAGAGAACTCTATACTCCCATCCGTGGGATGGTTTCACAACGCAAAACCTCATTAAACAATGTCCCAAGACCTTCTCCACCAGCAGTGAGTGCTTCCCTCAATGGGCCCTATTTTCTCACACACTCAACCTGGTCGGCCCCAAGTCCACTATCCCTGTTACACAATTAGTAATACCTCAGGGGGTACAGCAGTAGGAAGGCTTTCTGACAGTCAGTGTCAACAGAGTTTCCTAAACCCAGAGTCTCCTTGCACTAGCACTGTCCACAGAATTGCTCTAACCACAATACCACACATTTCTGGAGGGAGATCAAACTTTTTACACAACTGATTTCCAAAGACAGTTGTTCTTACTCTGCCCTTAAACAGAAGCTCACCAAAAATGCCTTAATGTCAAGGCAGACCCTACTTTCAAGTCAACCAGTTTCTTCCACAGAAAACAGATTCTTACACTACTCTCTTTTGCAATTCCCAAGAAGCTACACTTTGGGTCAAAAATGGCTTCTATCTTTACTAAATTCATCAACAAAACCCAATTCCACAACCCTACTGCTGATCTTCTAGTACAGCCTCTCTACTAGCCTAAGGGGTCCTGTAGTAAAGGACCAAATATCAAAAATAACAATAATAATAATGGCAATAATGTCTTTGTTGAAACCGCCTATTAAGCTCCTTGATATCACCCTAGCAGCAGACTATCCCAGTCAGAAAGAGCATATTGGATTCGCTGGTCTAAGGCATATTGGACCCTCCCTTCCCAGTAAAAGGGAATTTGCTCCCTTGGGTCCGTCCTTCCTGATGTCTCCATAGCCTGGGAAAATGCCAGTCTCTCATTCCCATTAAGGGCACAGCGACACTTAATCAAGAGGGCTGGTCTCTCACTCCCCCAGTATCACTCACAGGCATTCTCCCGTCTATGGGAATAGCAGTGCGGGAGCCTCTTTTGGCATCCACCATCGCCTGCCCCAGGACACTGCCCAAGCACTGACCGGAACAGGGGAGACTTTAGCATTCCTCCAGGAGTAGACGGACTCTCTAGCAGGGTCACCCTCTAGGATAGAAGCGCATTAGATCTCCTCACTGCCTCAGAAGGAGGCCCGTGGCTGTATCTCAAGGAGCAGTTTTGCTTCTACGTCAACAAATCAGGACAAGTACAACAGGACATTCAAGGTATCCTAGAGTCCACATCCAGAATTAAAACTTCAACCTCATTTTGGGATACAAAGTCATGGCTCTTGTCTTTCCTCCTCCCTTTTGCAGCTCTCCTACCAATTGTCCTAATACCAACTAATGTTTGGACCAATAATAATTAACCTATTAAATGAATTCATTTCTTCCAGAATACAAGCCACAAAATTACAAATGATCATTACAGAAGGATATTAGCCTCTGGGACTACAGCTCTTGACCATCTATCACAGACTGTTTGTTCACCTGACACCTCCTTGCACCTCTCCCAACCAACAGTTAGCAAGCATGAGAACACAAGGTTACTATGATGCCCCTGTCTCGCAGGAAGCAGTGAGAGCAGTAGTCCCCAGAGATTTGGGTGTTTATTGGTTTGATGGGGGAATGTTAGGCAGCAGTTAAACATGAGCAGTGGGAGGAAAGCGGAAGGGGGCCACCACATTTGTTGACCCAAGGCAAATAGTTGAAAGAGCTACCCACCCATACTAGCAAAATTTCCACTGTGATTTTACCACGCCTCCACCCCTACCCCCCACCCCCGTATGGGCAGTCAAGGAGAATTATGAGAAAAGATATGCACAGAAGAGATTAAGTTATATCACCAGAGTATCCATCCATCGATGGAACCCCTCCCTTATACTAATACAATGACACGTGTACTTAAGGCCGCAGATTCAGAACACTCTCCACCATTCGCCCTTCTCACCACTCTCAGCAGGCCTGTCCCCTCTCTTGAGGACATACTAATAAAACTCCTACTCATCCACTTTCATCTCACTCGTCTGTGATTCTTCCCTGCATCGATGACAAGAACCAAGCTCCACTAAGTTTTGTTGTACCTCACTTTATTGTGCTTCACAGATGTATTTTTCACAAATTGAAGGCAAGGTCCTCCATCAACAAAAAGATTACAACTCACTTTACTGTGATAGTCTGGAAAGAAACCTGGAATATCTCCAAGCTGTGTCTGTACAAAGAATTCCTACAATTCAATGAAATGAACACAGTAACGGGCTTCCAGTCAAGGTGGAGGGCTAGGTAGACATGCTTTACCTCATTGTACAACCGTGACAGGGGACACAACTAACTTAAAAACAAAAAAACACTCAAAGATGCCAAAAAATCACCCACCCAGAAAAACACTCGGAACTGTATGGAAGTCCGACAACCAAGGATTTTAAGAAGCTATGTTCATCCAGACAGATGGGAGGAGCGGAGACGGGGAGTTGGAGTGGAGAGGACTTGGTGTGGCGGCAGGGAGCCGGGGGCAGAGAGGAGGAGAGGAAGAGGGACAGCCACATGGCAGCAAACCTCGGAATGGGCAGCCTGACATTCGTGTGTGGTGGATAAACATCAGAAAGACACCTCGTGAGCAAGTGAGCCCAGCCCCAGGCCAGACCATGGAGCCCACTGCCCCAGTGCTAGGAAAACAGAGAGCCTCGTAGCTTCTGGCTGTAAACCCTCCGGGGTCTGGGGCAGTGGAAGAAACTGCTGGTTTCTCAGGAGAGTTGAATGTCTGCAAACCCACCCACCCTGGGAACCACAACCAGAACAGCAGCTGAAGGGGCACCAGTCATACACGGGAAGTGGGTGAAGTGACTGGAAACGAGATGAGAGCTAGGCAAGCCCCCAGAAGTCAACCAACAGAAGCAGTGTCCCTTCTTTGACCCCTCCCCCACAAGGGAGTCACAGTTGCCCCACACAACTTAACAGATGCGCTAAAACATAATCAAAGCACCTCTATCTAGTATACAGACACAGGGAGGCTGCCAAAATGAGGAGGCAAAGAAATATGGCCCAAATAAAGGAACAGAACCCCAGAAAAAGACCTAAGCAATGCAGAGACAGCCAACCTATCAGATGCAGAATTCGAAACACTGGTGGTCAGAATGCTCAAATATCTCATTGAATATGGCAAAAGCATAAGGGAAGAAATGAAAGCTCTACTAAAGGAAATAAAGAAAAATCCACAGGAAACCAATCAACAGTGAAGGGAAGGAAAGCTGGATTCAAATCAATGATTTGGAACATAAGAAAGAAATAAGCATTTAACCAGAACAAAATGAAAAAAAAAAAAAAAACCAAGAATTTAAAGAAACAAAGAGAGTTTAAGGCAACTCTGGGACATCTCCAAAAGTGCCAACACCAGAATCACAGGGGTGCCAGAGGAGAAAAGGAAGAGCAAAAAGTTGAAAACTTATTTGAGCCCTGGCTGAAATGGCTCAGCAGACTGAGTGCTGGCCTGCAAACCAAAGGCCAGTCATTCTATTTCCAGTCAGGGTACATGCCTGAGTTGTGGGCCAGGTCCCCAGGAGGGGGCATGAGAGAGGCAACCACACATTAATGTTTATCTCCCTCTCTTTCTCCCTCCCTTCCTCTCTCTCTAAAAATAAATAAAATCTTTTTTCAATATATTTTATTGATTATGCTATTGCAGTTGTCCCATTTTCCCCTTTATTCCCCTCTGCCCCGCACCGCCCACCTACATTCCCTCCCCTTAGTTCATGTCCATGGGTCATACATGTAAGTTCTTTGGCTTCTCTACTATTCCT
>JBAWUR020000214.1:0-5000 GCA_038363175.2 Artibeus lituratus
TTATCCCTTCTTCCTTTCCTCTCCGCCGCCCCCCCCCCCCGGCCGCCCCCCTCTTTCTTTCTCCACCTCTCTTTCTCAGTGTGGCGTTGACAGGAAAACGAAGAAAATTGCACAGAGAGTTCATTCCCCTAGGGCTCGTGGGGCTGATACGAAGCCCTTTCCTCTCCCGTGACTGAGGCCTGGTCAGAAGGCTGCCAGCCGGAAGGAAAGTGTGTCATTTAGGGAAGGGGATCGTCACTCCCTCCTCATCTCCTCTGGGGAGCGGCCTCCTCTCCCGCGACTGCTTCTTGAACGTTTTCTTCCCAAAGGTACACACCCAGGTGATGATGTGGTTTAGAGCCTTCACCGGAAAAGACGCCGGCGTGCGGGCCGCCCGCCCGTCCCTCCCAAACCCAACAAGCGATGACAGCGACGGAATGTTTACGGGCGCTTTATTCAGATGGCCGGTGGTCTGAGAAGATGGTGGATGTCTAGAACCTCACAGACCATCTTGTCTCTTCTTTCCAGGCCAGACCTTTCAGAAAGGGCGGGGGGGGGGGGGGTGATGATAAGCAAGGTGGGCTGAGGGCTTTGAGATTCAGAAGATGCAACATTCCTGTCCCGCACAGTCAGCTGTTCCCAGGGGAGGGCGGTCGTCTGTCTGTCTGTCTGTCTGTCTGTCTGTCTGTCTGTCTCCGGAGGCCTCCAGTGGTCCCCAGGTGGTGGTGGTAGTGCCGGTGGTGGTGCTCATCTGGAGCAGTGGCCCAGGAAGTCAGCTGTTTTCCCAGTAGCCGAGACGGGCCTCATCTGTCGTTTCTGAACCAAAAGCTTGAACAGACAGGTGACTCGCTAGACTTATAACTTTTTACCCGAAAGCTCAAGCTTTCCAAGTCTCGAGTCCCCCATCCTTCCCCACCGTGAGTGAGTGAGTACAAAACTATCTATCTCATTTTCCAGGGGATCAGGACTGAGCATTGGAGTGTCAGGGCGGGGGGGTGGGGGGTGGGGGGCGGGCGGCGGTGGCGGCGGCCGCGGTAGGCAAGCACCTCATGGCAGACCCACAGAAGGAGGCACATGGTATGCAACAGCAAGCTATGGCCCCGAAGAAAAGGACGAGGATCGACCCGCTCCATGTCTCTCAAAGACCAGGTCGACTAGGCAGCCGGGAGGTGAGTTTACACAAGCCCATAGCCAAGAATCCCTCTCTCGGTTTGATAGCGGACACGACACCATCGACCTGACTTCATGTGCTGTGAGCCGTGAACGGTGAGTGCAGTTAAAACAGCAGAGTCCCTGACGTTCCACAGGTCTGTGGCGATGCCTTCGGAGAAGGTCGTCTTCGGCGGTACGATTTTCCCAGCACCGCTCATCTGACGCGTCCTAGTTCTTGACTCATGGCACCGATGGCCCTCGAGGTGGCGTTCCGAGCTTCTGCCGCAGCGCAGGCTCACCCGCCGATGTCTACCTTCCAATGAGCGACCTCGGTGGGTGTGACAGATGCAGTTCAAGACACCCATCCAGCGGGGCTAAAGAGGCGTCGGTCACCGATACGATCGGGCGTCAGGGAGAGATCCCGTGGAACCCTGGTCAAGGGGGGCTTCCACGGCAGAAACACTGGCAGCTAGTCTTCCCAGAGAGCGTGGTCCCCCCCCCCCCGCCGGCCCCCAGAGCCCTTTGCTGGAATGTAGGAATAGATGACAGTCATCCCACCTATCAGAAACCTTCCCGTGGGCAGTTGACCACGAGCGTCAGCATAACACACATCGGTGGTGGTGGTGGTGGTGGTGGTGGTGGTGGTGGTGGTGGTGGTGGTGGTGGTGGTGGTGGTACACAGTTGAGTTATGTCCCAAGAGAAGGTCTCCGGGCCCAAGAAATCGGTGTCTGCCCTGTGGTTAAAAAGTACAGTGAAAGAGAAGTTTTGGAGGCCTACTTCATGGGCTTCAAGGACACGGGAAGCTGTGCCCAAGAGAGAAAAGGGTAGCGTGTTCTGACGGGATGCACACATTTTTTTTTTTAAGAGTGATACAAAAATTTTATTTACAGTTGTACAGAGTGTAAGACAAGGAATGCCAGCCAAAATAGATGGGTATTTTCAATTAGGTAATTCAAATGTACATTATATTCAGCAGATTTTTTTTAGAAAGACTTTTTTTTTTTAAGATTTTTTAAATGTATTTATCTTTAGAGGGGAAAGGAAGGAGAGAGGGAGAGAAACATCAATGTATGGTTGCCTTTCATACATCCCCTGCAGGGAACCGGCCTGCAACCCCGGTATGTGCCCTGACTGGGAATCGAACTGCGGTTGTCTGGTTCGCAGGCCTGCGCTCAATCCACTGAGCTACACCAGCCAGGGCTGGGACGCACACATTTTTATTCTTCCCGTAGATGTTCTAGGCACCCGATGGGTTCCGATCCGGCTTCCTCGGTCACCTGAGGCGTCCTCTGGAAAATGCGCGAAGCATAAAATCAAATTCCTCAGTGGACCCGACAGACCGCACCACGCCGGGCTCTCTCTGCCGCCCACTGTGTGGTTTTAGGTTCTATCCATGGATCGGTAATCATCGTTTCCCTCTCATGCATTTGCAGAAAGAGAGGAGGGACGCCTGGTGGTGGTGGGGGGGGGGGGGCAACTCTGGACAGGACATCTGGCCCCCTCTGAGTGAAGGTTGCCAGAGGTCTGTGAAATCATCCGGATAGACGGAAATTCATCACGGGATGTCATCCATACACCGGAGAGCAGCGTGGCCTCTGTCACTCTGTGTGCGTGCGTGCGTGCGTGCGTGGAAGTCTCACTCATCTGGAATGACCTGGTTTTCAAACATGAGAACACTCTCACTCTGTGTTTCTCGAAGCTAAACCGTGTTGCATACTGGCATAAGCCATGTGGAAGTACCGATCTGTGTCTCCCTACCCCATGCCCCTGTCATGTTCCAGGCAAGTGGATTTGAGAAGGCCTATCTGGGTGGGGTGAGGGAGATCAAGAGACTAGATAGTCATGGGTTGGGGCGGGGGGGAGGGGGAAAGGGAGAACATTGAAAAGGAAAAAAAATCGTGAAAGCATCACCTAATACAGGACCCATCACTATTTCCTGTCTTGTGTATGCAAACGATCATCGGGCTGAGTGAAAACCGGACCTCCTACAGTCAGTCAGTCAAAGAATGGGTCGCGCCGTGGGGGGAAGGGGGCGGGGGGGGGGCGGCGGCGGCGGCGGCGGCGGTGAGGCTCGGTCCGGGTCTTGTTTTTTTTTCTGTGGACGCACGGAAAGGACGTGGGTGGCGGGGGGGGGGGGGGGGGGGCATCCCTGCAGGAAGTTGGGGCCGGGTCCGTTGATCAGACAATGTCAAGAACCCTGCCCCGCTCAGCCTGGCGGGCTTTTCAGAAGCAGGATGAGCGCTGAGTTGAGTTCCCGCCCCCCCTGGCGAAAGGCCCCTCAGCAGGAACGACAGGGGTTCCCGGAGCCAGCGGCGCCCCGCAGTCCCCCTCGCCGCCGCCGCCGCCGCCGCCGCCGCCGCCCTCCCCCCTTCAGCCCTCAGCCTCGGGGGGAAGTGGGGGGGGGGGCGGGGAACGGGTCGGGAGGGCCATCCCAGAGCAGGTCTCCTCTCCTCCACACCCAGAGGTCTCACCACCGGGAGGGGGGTGGGGGAGGGGGAGGGGGTAGGCCCGCGAGAGCCAACTCCGCTTTAGCCCCACTGGATATTGCTGCGGGGGGGGGGGGGGGGGGGCCAGAGCTCTGGATGGGGGTGGGGTGGGGAAGGGTCCTGTCCGGGCTGAAAGGGCTGAAGGTGGGGGCAATCAGTTCCCCAAGGACCTCACTCCACGGCGTCATTCAAATGCAGAAGGCTCTCTCGGCGGGGTGCAGAGCCTCCGCTCCTTGGACTTCCCCCTTCTTTGGGCCCCAGGCACAGCTTCCAAACTGCGGGCAGTGGGGGAGGGGACGGGCGGGGGGGGGGGGGCGGTTCCCCAGACGCGGGCGCGGCGAGGGAAGAAGAGGACCTTGGAGAAACCGGCCAGACCGGTCCTAGGTGGAAAAAAGAGTCCCTCTCCCCCCAGCTCCCCCGGCCATTTCCCAAGCCCAGGAGAGACAGCCCTCCGCCATGTCAGAGTCGTGGGTGGGTGGGGGCGGGGCGGGGCGCGCGGGTGGGCGGGCGGGCAAGTCGAGAGGGCCTGGGTCGAGTGTCCCAGACGACGGTAGACAGTAGCTCTCCGGGGTCTTCGATGCCCTAGGCCCGGCGCGGGGTGGCGAGGCGCGGAGGGAAAGAGGGCGCGGGGAGGCCTGGGCAGGGGGTGCCGGGACTCCGAAACCCCAGATTTGCCCGGCCAGCAGGTGCCGGCTTCCATCCCTCCTTCACCCTGAAGTTCCCAGAGAGATGGGTGCCCAGGTGGAGCCGTCCTCCCTCCACTCATCGGCTCTCCACGAGAAATCAATCCTCAGTCTCACTTTCACACACTCGCTGACCATTTCACCACCCTCCTCCTCCTCCTCCTCCTCCTCCTCCTCCTCCTCACCGTGGGAAAAGAGGGAGGAAGGCGAAAAGACCTGAAAGGACCCCACAGATGGCAACTCTGAAGGAAGGAGGGCGGGGGAGGTTCTGTCCTGGGGGAGGGGAGGGGGGCGGTCACGCCCGGGGTAGGGGTGGGGTGGGATGGGTTGGGGACGGACACACTGATTCCTAAGTCATGATCCGGTTTTGTTTTGATTGACTGACTGACTGACTGACTGACTGACTGTATCTAGAGAGAGGGGAAGGGAGGGAGGGAGGGAGGGAGGGAGGGAGGGAGGGAAAGAAAGAAACATCCATGGGTGGTTGCCTTTTGCATGCTCCCCCTGGGGACCTGGCCCGCAAACCCAGTCATGTGCCCTGCCTGGGAATCGAACCGGCGGAACCTTTGCTTGGCAGGCCAGCCCTTCATGCACTGAGCCGCACCAGTCAGGGCCGTTTGTTTGTTTGTCTGTTTGTCTGTCTGTTTGTTTAAAAAAACTAAAAGCGTATTCTTTATGCCTGTCCTGTCACTGTGCAAC
>JBAWUR020000214.1:17500-32500 GCA_038363175.2 Artibeus lituratus
CGCCATCAACCTCGCGGGGACCAGCCCCCGCCACCGGCGCCGCCACCGCCGCCGCGACCCGGGAAGGAGGGGGGTTGGAAAACGGAGTGTCACCCCGCCCTCCTCCTCCTCCTCCTCGACCACACAGGGTGCCCCTGACACCGCTCCCGGAGCCCCCGCCCCAAGCCACGCACCCACTGCGAGACCGGCCCCGAGGAGACTTCGCGCCCGGGGACGCCAGCGACCGGGCAAAAGCCGGCCGGGAGGCGACACCCAACGTGAGGCACAAGTCCTGGGTCTCGGGGGACGGCCGGGCAGAGAGCACCGCCGCGGGGTGGGGACACGAGGGGAGGGCCAGGCACCGATGCGCCAAGGAGGAGGAGGCGCGCGTGCGCGGGGAGACCGCCAACCGCGGAGGGAAGAGCACGGGGCGCGGGGAGGGGGGACCTCCGAGGAGAGGCCTCAGGCGCGGACGGGCCACCGGGAAAACGACACAGGGATTCCCACCGCCACAGGTAACACGGGGCGGCCCCCGCGAGGCCCGGGACGCCGGCCGGCCTCGGCCTCGGCCTTCCAAAAGAGCGACCCCGCGAGGGATCGCGTCCTCCGTCACCCCTCTCGCGCACGCGGCCCGGCCCCCACCAACCGGCGGCGGAAACCCGACACGCGGCCCCAGGCCACGCGTGGAGAGCCGCCCTTCTCTCTCCTCCATCCGCCCGACAGCCCCTGGGGCCCGGCCCCGGGGTTCGCACGCCCTGCGGGCAAACGGCCCACGCGCCGCGGGCCGAGCCCGGCCCCGGACCGTGCCCGCGCAGCGCGACGCCGGCTGCGCCTCGGGACGGGGCCGGAGGCCGGGAGACGAGACAACACCAGGGACGGGGAGGCGCCCCTCCCTCGTCCCCTCCCCTCCCCCCCGCACACGGGCACGGGGGGGAAAGAGCCGCGCACACACCCGCACGGACGTGCCAGAAGGCCGCGGCGTCCCCGCGCCGGAACGCCGGCCAGGCCCGGCGGGATCCTCCCCCAACTCGGCGGGGGGAGGCGCGGGCCACGGGGGTCAGGCAAAGACAGCATCGGGCCCCTCCGGGCGAGGGAGCGGAGGAGGGGCCCCCAAGCGCCCAACACGGCAAGCGCGATGCTCAGGCGCCATCGCTCACGCGCTTCAGGAGGGGCGGCGGCTGGGGGGTCCGGTACCCCAAGGCACCCTCTCGGATCGCTAGAGAAGGCTTTCTCACCGAGGGCGTGTCGCCCCCACCCCACCGGGCACCCCTCCGCCGGGCCCGCGAGGGCGCAGGACCCAGCAGCACGGGGGCGGGGAGAGGGAGGCCCAGGGAGCAAGAGGAGCTCGACGGGTCTGGGACACGGGGGGTGGCGTTGTCCGCCAAGCCACCAGGGCAATCAATGCCGGGCGCTCGCGATCGGGGCCGTGGGCAAAGGGACGGCCCGTGCCGCCTCAGGGGCGACGTCCGTTTGCCCCTCAAGGCACCGGGACCCCCAGAGGAGAGGCTAAGGTTAAGTGAGAGTCCACGGTACCGCGTCGGGACTAGGGCGAGAGACGCCAGCGCGACGCGAAGCTGGGAACCTCGAGGCCCCAGACGACACGACAGGGAAAACAAGCACGGCGGCACACGATCTCAAACAGCGGCCCCGGCGCGAACGCCCAAACACACAGAGCCCGGCCCCGCCACGCGGCGGGACCGCAACGCGGCACCCCACCCCCTCCACGCGAGGAGAGCAGGCGTGCCTTCCCCCCTCCAGCACCCTTCTCGACTCAGCCAACCACCCTGGCGGGCCGCGCCCACAGCGGCGACCGGCAGCAGGCCCCGGTCGGGAACGGGAAGCGACAGCACCGGCTCGGCCTCAGGCACCTGACGGACGGCCTGCAGCGCTCCAGGAGCACCACCGGACAAGCCGAGCGACACGCGCTCACGCGCCCCAGGGAGAGGCACGCGGCGCGGCGAAGGAACGGCCCTCCCCGCCGCGGGGAGGACCGCCCTGGAAGGCAACAGCCACGGGGGCGGGGCGGAGAGTGTCCGCTGCGTCACAAGACCTCGGAACCCCGCCACCGCCACGAGGCGGAAAGCCGGGCAGCGAGGTCGGGCCGGGTTCCGCACCCCTCTCTTTCCCGCACACCACCCCGAGGCGGGCGAGGAAGGCAAGAGGGGCCCGCGGGCGGAGCGAGAAGAGCGGTCCCATTCGCCAGGAATGTCCGTCCCTCGCCCGGCGCGGCTTAGGCCCGGCCCAGGAGAGCGCGACGTCACCACATCGATCGAGCCAAGCCCGGGAGCGAGCACATCCAGCGCCGCCGGAGGAGGCCGAAGAGGCGTGGACGAGGCCCCACGGGGGTGGGGAGGAGTGGCGCGGGAGTCCGGGGACCACAGGAGGAACACAGCCCGCGAGAGACACGCAAGGCCCCCGGGGCGCGCCACGCTCCTGGCTCCGCCGCCCCCAACCAACGCAACAAGGACGAGAGTTGGGCCGCAAGTCACAGTTCGTAGAAGGCCCCTCCAGGACGACCGCCAGACAGCGTGTCTCCCACCAATCTCATGGTACAATCTGCCGACTTTAGGCAGAAGGAAGGCGGGTCGCGGAGACGGGGGGCCATCCACAGATCGAGGGGGGCTCCCGGAAGGGGGGGGCGGCCACACGCCACCCAGAAGGACCCCATCACCCCGGGAGAACCGGGGGGGGGGGGCGCCAAACGCTCCACGGGCCATCTGGTCGACCTCACGCCCCCCACCTCAAACAAGCCCCGTCCAAGCGGACCGGCGCACACGCGGACGGACGGACGCCCAGAACGCGCCTCCGCCCGGGGACAGACTGCCAAAGAACCCCGGGAAGGCGCCCACGGCAAAACGAGCTCCTCGCGTAGAGGGAATGCCCCCGAGGCTCAGAGGCGCCCCCCGACTCCGGCTGGGGACTCCGGAGAAGAAAACGGCGGAGAGCAATCGAGGACGACGCCCGGGAACCACCTGGGCCCGCCGGCGAGCTCACCTCGCCCTCCACGGGCCTCCACGGGCCTCCACGTGCGGCCCGTGCCAGTCCCCGCCCGCCCCCGCCCCCGCCCCCCCCCCGCCCCGCCACGGGACAGGGAAACCTCGGACGGCGAGACAGCCGCGCGCCGCCAGCGGGACCCAGGAGGGCAGGCGCCCGGGGGAGGGAAGACCCCGGGCGTGGCGCCCGTCCCCTCACGCCCCCCGGCCTGTGGACTTTGAAAAAAAAATCCGCAGAGACGCCGCCGAAGAAAGTACCGACGCCAGGAGAGAGCGGGAACCGAGTCCGTGGCGCCCGGTCCGGTCACCCGACACGGCTCGCCCCGGTCAGCACCTCTCGAACGGCCTCGGGGCACCCACCTCCAGCGTCGTCGCCGCCGCCGCCGTCGTCGCCGCCGCCGCCGCCAGGGACCCAGTCCTTCCGTCCGCCAGACCTTGGCTCTGGGGGAGCGCGGGAGGCGCGCCGGGGTCGGGGAAGGCGCGTGCTGGTCGACCGGAGCGCGCGGCCACAGCCCTCTCGTGATCCTGCAGGGACAATCTCCCGCCAGGGCGCCGCGCGCCGACACACCGGCGCCACCGGCACGATCCCGCCAGCGTCGCCAGCCTGCTGGAAGTCGCCCACGGCCGACGCGGCCAGGACGCCTCCCTCGCGGCTCCGGAAGGAACGGGCGATATATAAGCGGCCGCCAGGTGGCGCCCGACAACCGCCGCCAGCGTCAGCGGGACGGAGCCGAATCGCTGGCCGGCCAGGGCGCCACGCCGCCCGCCCGGAGGACCGATGTGCTCCCGGCACACCACGTCCGCCTCGGAGCTCCCGACCGCGGCGGCGGCGGCAGAAGGACTCGGGAAGAAGACCTGGGGCTCCCGGGCCGCTGCGGCCGGGGGAGTGGCACGCGACAGAATCCACCCCCCCCCCCCCCCCCGCAGTCCCCAGCCGGCGACGGGCGCCACCGGAAGGACCGGACCGGACCCGACCGGACCGGGCGGGACCGAGCTTCGACCCGCCCGCCCCACCCTACCCTGCCTCCGGCGCGCCGACTCCCGGGAGGGTCCAGAGAACGTGACAGCGGCCGGTCGGGGACCGTCCAAACCCCGGGGACCGTCCAAACCCCAGGAACGAGGCCACTATGCTCAGGATGACGACGGACAGCTTTCTTTCTTTCTCTTTCTTCCCTTTCTTTCTTTCTTTCTTTCTTTCTTTCTTTCTTTTTTTCTATCATTTCCCCCTCCTTATTCCCTTTTGTCTCGCTTCACACACATCGACTCTGTCAGGGGTCACATCGGTTCACACAAGCACACAGACAGGACAGAAAATGAAGTGAGATCGGGGAGACTGGATGGGACCCCTGGAGGAACAAGACGGGGCGGGTGGGGGGGGGGGCGAGGAGGAGGAGGAGAGAGGAGAGAGGAAGAAACCCACACCCCTTCTTCTGAGCACACCACTCCAGAAAACATCATGGGCATCACGCCTCCAGCACTCCCCGCCCAAAGTAGAAAGTCTCTCTTCTTCGTTCCCGTTTACCCCACACCCCCACCCCTTTCTCTTTCTTCTCTTTTCTCTCCTTTTGGGTCCTTTTCTCTCTCCCGCCCGCCCCACCCCCAACCCCAATCTGTAGCTTCCAGCACCAGCCCTGGGGCCGGGCCGGGGGGAGGGAGGGATCTAAAAACTGGAAAACAGCCCTGGCTGCTATGGCTCAGTGGATGGAGCACTGGCCTGTAAACCGAAAGGTTGCCGGTTCAATTCCCACCCCGGGCACACGCCTGGGTCGAGGGCCGGGTCTCCGGTGAGGGGCACCTCAGAGGCAGCCACATATTGATCCTTCTCTGCCTCTCTTCTCCTCCTCTCTCTAAAAGTAAACCTATACATAAATAAATAAGATCTTAGCCCTGGCTGGTGTAGCTCAGTGGATGGAGCACGGGCCTGCAAACCAAAAGATCGCGGTTCGATTCCCAGTCAGGGCACATGCCTGGGTTGCAGGCCAGTTCCCAGCAGGGGCCAGTTCCCAGCAGGGATCGCATGAGACGCAACCATACAGTGATATTTCTTTCCCTCTCTCCTTCCCTTCCCCTCTAAAGATAAATAAATAAAATCTAAAATAAATAAATAAACAAACAAACAAACAAAGAAATGAAATTGTAAAGAAAAGAGCCTCCCCCCCCCAAAAAAAAAAACTTTTTTTAAATACAATCTTGGAGGAAAAAAAACAAAACAAAACTGAAAAACAGAGTCCGGGAGCCACACGGGCAATAAGCAGGAACGGTGAGCATAGTGAAGTGTAAGAGAAATCCGTGTGCGAGTGGATCACAACAAAGCCGAAAGAGGATAGATAAGAGGGTGGGTGTGGGGAACATCGGTGGGCACCTCCCCCCCCCTCGATAGTGAGTTGTGCATTTCAGCATCACTCCACCTTCACCACGAGGACCACATTGGGGGGGGGGCGGGGGGGGCGGGCAGGCGGGCAGGCGGGCAGGTGGGCAGCCCCTGGTGAATAGCCCCTAACATTTAGAGAGGGGCTGTGAGTGAGAGAGCCAACAGCCCTGTGGAGTTTTCAGGCGAGTCTGATTTCTCTCAAGGCCCAGGTCACAGAACCTTTATCAAGTGACCTTTCTCGAATACAGAACAGTAGAGAGGTGGGAACTCTCACGACCAGGCATCCACAGTCCTGAGACAGGCCCTTCTCTAGCTCCCCGAACCATAGAGAGGGTGGAGAGAACACGATGTTCTCCACGGTCTGGACACTCTCCCAGGCCTCGAGTGTCGAAGAGCCCACCGGAAAGCCGTTCCGCTCACCGGACGCCGCAGCCGGCTCCGGCCTCCCATAGCACAACAGCGTGTAGCCGCAGGTCACTGAGGGCAGATCTGTGCACATCTAAAGGTTGGGTCGTTGGAGATGGCGTCCACGGGGTCCTGACATCTGCCCTATCAGTGGCGGGACTACCGGTGAGGCCCCAGCCGGACTCGCACATCTGGGGTACCTCTGGGTGAATTTCTCTTCAAAGGAGGCGTGCGATATGCCTGCTACAGGCAGGCACGTTCTCGGCCTCTTCCACCCATGTGGTTGGGAGCCCTGGACAGCCACGTGTCAAAAAAGGAAACTGGACTCCCCACCGACACCACACGCAAAGATACTCTGGAGGTGCATCACATCATGTCAGTGTACGTCAGGGCGTCCTCCAAGTCCAGGAAAATCTCAGATATTCCACGCAGCCGTGTGTCCACTGACACGTCCCCTAGCGCCACGGGTGTCAAGAGAAGAGCCAACTGACGGGATGACATCCCGTGACAAAGCTTCCGCACGGCTCAAGAAAGCACCAGCCACATGAAAAGGGGTGGCCCTCTGCACACACGTGGGACTGATCACCACAGCCTTACATCTCAGAGCGGGCTAGAGTTTCTGAAGGAAAATGGAATATTTCTCGGGTGGTGGTGGTGGTGGTGGTGGTGGTGGTGGTGGTGGAGGAGGAGGAGGAGGAGGAGGAGGAGGAGGAGGAGGAGGAGTGGCTGGGCAGCTCTGCCACTTCCTCACTCTTTAGTCCCACTTCCCCGAGTGACGGGTGGTGACTGGAAAATAGAGGACATAAAACGAATGGGAAGAAGATAGCTGGAGGAACTCAAATTCTCCTGGGTAAAAGTGGAGGATAAAGACTGCCTGTGTGTGTGTGGGGGGGGGGGGGCCGCTGGGGGTGGGGGCGGACAAAGGACCAAAAAACAAAGAGCCAGATCCTCCAGACCCACCTCCCTCCCTCCCTCCCTCCCTCCCTCCCTCCCTCCCTCCCTCCCTCCCTCCCTGCTGAAGAAAAGACTCTCAGCTTTAGGGAGAAAACCCCGTTGTCGGTTGTCGATGGCTGGACTCACCACTAGGGGGTGGGCTTGGCCCTGAAGTGGGATGGAGGAGGAGGAGGAGGAGGAGGAGGAGGAGGAGGAGGAGGAGGAGGAGGAGGAGGAGGACAACTGCTTCGTTTTTCTGGTCTGAGGGCTTCCTCCCTCCCACAACCTCCTCCCCACGGGTGAACCTCACCACAGCACCCCACCCTTCCCCTGGACACCCTAACAGCTGGTGACCCCGTCATTCCCTCTCCACGTAAGGGCCAGGAGACCAATGGAGGGGGGGGGGGGGGGAAAGGGAGAGGAGAGGAGAAAAGAGAAGAAAAATGGAGGAAAGGATAGGAAAGAAAAGGAAAAGAAGAAAAGAAAAGAAAGGAAAGACACCAAAAAAGGGCTGACAGACACCCCACCACCGCCCCTTCATGTTGGCAGAGGGACAGACACGTGGATCGGTAGAATGGGAAGCGATGGACCTACACAAACATGCTTTTGTCAGGTGGGATCGACAGTCAGCCGAGGCGGGGGGTAGGGGCGAGACACGTCTCACCCACCGACCGGGGAGCGCAGCACCCAGTCAGTCCCACCCACGAGATCGACAGGTGTTCCGCACATCACGAGAAACACCGTGAGAACACAGGAGGAGGAGGAGGAGGAGGAGGAGGAGGAGGAGGAGGAGGAGGAGGAGGAGGAGGAGGGGAGCCCTTGAACTTCCATATGTATCCTTCCCACCCACTGTGTGGGAAAGAAAGCCACGGAGACTGTAGGTCTATTCGTCCCCAGGTCTGGAAGGGGGAAGAGGAGGGGGTCCACACTGCCGCAAGCGAGAGAAACTGACCGACCGACCGACTAACCGACAAACCGCCTGTCACTTTGGGTCATCGTTCACCGCCAGCCTCTGGTCACTATCTGCTTCACCAGGCGGGGTGGGGGTGGGGAAGGGTCGCCAGCCATCATGCTCACAGGAAGAGCCACAGGAGAGAGGGTCTCTGTCCCTCCCCGTTCCTCTGTCTCTAAAAATCAACTGTGAAGAAATGGTCAGGAACATCAGAATGCCTTTGTCAGTGGCTCGCCCGCCTCATGTCAGTGTCCAGGGTCGGCCCAGGCAGAGACCCTAGGCGGGCAGAGGAATTTCTCCTTCCGGACAGCTGCCGAGACAGTCAGCGCAAGGGTCCGCGGAGGCCTGTCTGGCGTGACCCCGTCCGTCCGTCCGTCCGTCCGTCCGTCCGTCCACCGGGAGCCAGCCGGCCAGCCGGCCGGGGAAACGACCCAACGGTTGCCGGTTCAATTCCAAGATCGGGCCCACGACACGCTCGGGTGGTGGCGGCGGGCCAGGTCCCCGGTCAGTCAGGGGGCCTTGTGAGAAGCAACCGGTATCTGTCACACACTGATGTTTCTCCCCCTCTCTTTCTCCTTCCCTTCCCCTCCCTCTAAAAGTCTGCCAATCGAATCTTAAAAAGAAGTAAATGAATGAGTGAATGAATGAATGAGTACACACACACGTCTATACATATATACATAGAGAGAGAGGAGAATATATATGTGTGTGTGTGTGTGTATATATATATATATATACATACATATATATATATGTATATGTATGTGTAGAAAAGTAAAATCGTGGGGGGTGGTGATAATAATAATAATAATAATAATAATAATAATAATGGCAGCCCATGAAAATCGGGCGTGTGACACAGACCACGGAAACCTTCGCTGCCCGTCGTATTTTTCCTCGTTTTTTCGCAGACTTTATCCCTTCTTCCTTTCCTCTCCGCCGCCCCCCCCCCCCGGCCGCCCCCCTCTTTCTTTCTCCACCTCTCTTTCTCAGTGTGGCGTTGACAGGAAAACGAAGAAAATTGCACAGAGAGTTCATTCCCCTAGGGCTCGTGGGGCTGATACGAAGCCCTTTCCTCTCCCGTGACTGAGGCCTGGTCAGAAGGCTGCCAGCCGGAAGGAAAGTGTGTCATTTAGGGAAGGGGATCGTCACTCCCTCCTCATCTCCTCTGGGGAGCGGCCTCCTCTCCCGCGACTGCTTCTTGAACGTTTTCTTCCCAAAGGTACACACCCAGGTGATGATGTGGTTTAGAGCCTTCACCGGAAAAGACGCCGGCGTGCGGGCCGCCCGCCCGTCCCTCCCAAACCCAACAAGCGATGACAGCGACGGAATGTTTACGGGCGCTTTATTCAGATGGCCGGTGGTCTGAGAAGATGGTGGATGTCTAGAACCTCACAGACCATCTTGTCTCTTCTTTCCAGGCCAGACCTTTCAGAAAGGGCGGGGGGGGGGGGGGTGATGATAAGCAAGGTGGGCTGAGGGCTTTGAGATTCAGAAGATGCAACATTCCTGTCCCGCACAGTCAGCTGTTCCCAGGGGAGGGCGGTCGTCTGTCTGTCTGTCTGTCTGTCTGTCTGTCTGTCTGTCTCCGGAGGCCTCCAGTGGTCCCCAGGTGGTGGTGGTAGTGCCGGTGGTGGTGCTCATCTGGAGCAGTGGCCCAGGAAGTCAGCTGTTTTCCCAGTAGCCGAGACGGGCCTCATCTGTCGTTTCTGAACCAAAAGCTTGAACAGACAGGTGACTCGCTAGACTTATAACTTTTTACCCGAAAGCTCAAGCTTTCCAAGTCTCGAGTCCCCCATCCTTCCCCACCGTGAGTGAGTGAGTACAAAACTATCTATCTCATTTTCCAGGGGATCAGGACTGAGCATTGGAGTGTCAGGGCGGGGGGGTGGGGGGTGGGGGGCGGGCGGCGGTGGCGGCGGCCGCGGTAGGCAAGCACCTCATGGCAGACCCACAGAAGGAGGCACATGGTATGCAACAGCAAGCTATGGCCCCGAAGAAAAGGACGAGGATCGACCCGCTCCATGTCTCTCAAAGACCAGGTCGACTAGGCAGCCGGGAGGTGAGTTTACACAAGCCCATAGCCAAGAATCCCTCTCTCGGTTTGATAGCGGACACGACACCATCGACCTGACTTCATGTGCTGTGAGCCGTGAACGGTGAGTGCAGTTAAAACAGCAGAGTCCCTGACGTTCCACAGGTCTGTGGCGATGCCTTCGGAGAAGGTCGTCTTCGGCGGTACGATTTTCCCAGCACCGCTCATCTGACGCGTCCTAGTTCTTGACTCATGGCACCGATGGCCCTCGAGGTGGCGTTCCGAGCTTCTGCCGCAGCGCAGGCTCACCCGCCGATGTCTACCTTCCAATGAGCGACCTCGGTGGGTGTGACAGATGCAGTTCAAGACACCCATCCAGCGGGGCTAAAGAGGCGTCGGTCACCGATACGATCGGGCGTCAGGGAGAGATCCCGTGGAACCCTGGTCAAGGGGGGCTTCCACGGCAGAAACACTGGCAGCTAGTCTTCCCAGAGAGCGTGGTCCCCCCCCCCCCGCCGGCCCCCAGAGCCCTTTGCTGGAATGTAGGAATAGATGACAGTCATCCCACCTATCAGAAACCTTCCCGTGGGCAGTTGACCACGAGCGTCAGCATAACACACATCGGTGGTGGTGGTGGTGGTGGTGGTGGTGGTGGTGGTGGTGGTGGTGGTGGTGGTGGTGGTGGTACACAGTTGAGTTATGTCCCAAGAGAAGGTCTCCGGGCCCAAGAAATCGGTGTCTGCCCTGTGGTTAAAAAGTACAGTGAAAGAGAAGTTTTGGAGGCCTACTTCATGGGCTTCAAGGACACGGGAAGCTGTGCCCAAGAGAGAAAAGGGTAGCGTGTTCTGACGGGATGCACACATTTTTTTTTTTAAGAGTGATACAAAAATTTTATTTACAGTTGTACAGAGTGTAAGACAAGGAATGCCAGCCAAAATAGATGGGTATTTTCAATTAGGTAATTCAAATGTACATTATATTCAGCAGATTTTTTTTAGAAAGACTTTTTTTTTTTAAGATTTTTTAAATGTATTTATCTTTAGAGGGGAAAGGAAGGAGAGAGGGAGAGAAACATCAATGTATGGTTGCCTTTCATACATCCCCTGCAGGGAACCGGCCTGCAACCCCGGTATGTGCCCTGACTGGGAATCGAACTGCGGTTGTCTGGTTCGCAGGCCTGCGCTCAATCCACTGAGCTACACCAGCCAGGGCTGGGACGCACACATTTTTATTCTTCCCGTAGATGTTCTAGGCACCCGATGGGTTCCGATCCGGCTTCCTCGGTCACCTGAGGCGTCCTCTGGAAAATGCGCGAAGCATAAAATCAAATTCCTCAGTGGACCCGACAGACCGCACCACGCCGGGCTCTCTCTGCCGCCCACTGTGTGGTTTTAGGTTCTATCCATGGATCGGTAATCATCGTTTCCCTCTCATGCATTTGCAGAAAGAGAGGAGGGACGCCTGGTGGTGGTGGGGGGGGGGGGGCAACTCTGGACAGGACATCTGGCCCCCTCTGAGTGAAGGTTGCCAGAGGTCTGTGAAATCATCCGGATAGACGGAAATTCATCACGGGATGTCATCCATACACCGGAGAGCAGCGTGGCCTCTGTCACTCTGTGTGCGTGCGTGCGTGCGTGCGTGGAAGTCTCACTCATCTGGAATGACCTGGTTTTCAAACATGAGAACACTCTCACTCTGTGTTTCTCGAAGCTAAACCGTGTTGCATACTGGCATAAGCCATGTGGAAGTACCGATCTGTGTCTCCCTACCCCATGCCCCTGTCATGTTCCAGGCAAGTGGATTTGAGAAGGCCTATCTGGGTGGGGTGAGGGAGATCAAGAGACTAGATAGTCATGGGTTGGGGCGGGGGGGAGGGGGAAAGGGAGAACATTGAAAAGGAAAAAAAATCGTGAAAGCATCACCTAATACAGGACCCATCACTATTTCCTGTCTTGTGTATGCAAACGATCATCGGGCTGAGTGAAAACCGGACCTCCTACAGTCAGTCAGTCAAAGAATGGGTCGCGCCGTGGGGGGAAGGGGGCGGGGGGGGGGCGGCGGCGGCGGCGGCGGCGGTGAGGCTCGGTCCGGGTCTTGTTTTTTTTTCTGTGGACGCACGGAAAGGACGTGGGTGGCGGGGGGGGGGGGGGGGGGGGCATCCCTGCAGGAAGTTGGGGCCGGGTCCGTTGATCAGACAATGTCAAGAACCCTGCCCCGCTCAGCCTGGCGGGCTTTTCAGAAGCAGGATGAGCGCTGAGTTGAGTTCCCGCCCCCCCTGGCGAAAGGCCCCTCAGCAGGAACGACAGGGGTTCCCGGAGCCAGCGGCGCCCCGCAGTCCCCCTCGCCGCCGCCGCCGCCGCCGCCGCCGCCGCCCTCCCCCCTTCAGCCCTCAGCCTCGGGGGGAAGTGGGGGGGGGGGCGGGGAACGGGTCGGGAGGGCCATCCCAGAGCAGGTCTCCTCTCCTCCACACCCAGAGGTCTCACCACCGGGAGGGGGGTGGGGGAGGGGGAGGGGGTAGGCCCGCGAGAGCCAACTCCGCTTTAGCCCCACTGGATATTGCTGCGGGGGGGGGGGGGGGGGGGCCAGAGCTCTGGATGGGGGTGGGGTGGGGAAGGGTCCTGTCCGGGCTGAAAGGGCTGAAGGTGGGGGCAATCAGTTCCCCAAGGACCTCACTCCACGGCGTCATTCAAATGCAGAAGGCTCTCTCGGCGGGGTGCAGAGCCTCCGCTCCTTGGACTTCCCCCTTCTTTGGGCCCCAGGCACAGCTTCCAAACTGCGGGCAGTGGGGGAGGGGACGGGCGGGGGGGGGGGGGCGGTTCCCCAGACGCGGGCGCGGCGAGGGAAGAAGAGGACCTTGGAGAAACCGGCCAGACCGGTCCTAGGTGGAAAAAAGAGTCCCTCTCCCCCCAGCTCCCCCGGCCATTTCCCAAGCCCAGGAGAGACAGCCCTCCGCCATGTCAGAGTCGTGGGTGGGTGGGGGCGGGGCGGGGCGCGCGGGTGGGCGGGCGGGCAAGTCGAGAGGGCCTGGGTCGAGTGTCCCAGACGACGGTAGACAGTAGCTCTCCGGGGTCTTCGATGCCCTAGGCCCGGCGCGGGGTGGCGAGGCGCGGAGGGAAAGAGGGCGCGGGGAGGCCTGGGCAGGGGGTGCCGGGACTCCGAAACCCCAGATTTGCCCGGCCAGCAGGTGCCGGCTTCCATCCCTCCTTCACCCTGAAGTTCCCAGAGAGATGGGTGCCCAGGTGGAGCCGTCCTCCCTCCACTCATCGGCTCTCCACGAGAAATCAATCCTCAGTCTCACTTTCACACACTCGCTGACCATTTCACCACCCTCCTCCTCCTCCTCCTCCTCCTCCTCCTCCTCCTCACCGTGGGAAAAGAGGGAGGAAGGCGAAAAGACCTGAAAGGACCCCACAGATGGCAACTCTGAAGGAAGGAGGGCGGGGGAGGTTCTGTCCTGGGGGAGGGGAGGGGGGCGGTCACGCCCGGGGTAGGGGTGGGGTGGGATGGGTTGGGGACGGACACACTGATTCCTAAGTCATGATCCGGTTTTGTTTTGATTGACTGACTGACTGACTGACTGACTGACTGTATCTAGAGAGAGGGGAAGGGAGGGAGGGAGGGAGGGAGGGAGGGAGGGAGGGAAAGAAAGAAACATCCATGGGTGGTTGCCTTTTGCATGCTCCCCCTGGGGACCTGGCCCGCAAACCCAGTCATGTGCCCTGCCTGGGAATCGAACCGGCGGAACCTTTGCTTGGCAGGCCAGCCCTTCATGCACTGAGCCGCACCAGTCAGGGCCGTTTGTTTGTTTGTCTGTTTGTCTGTCTGTTTGTTTAAAAAAACTAAAAGCGTATTCTTTATGCCTGTCCTGTCACTGTGCAACAAGGGCACGTGTGGAAACAGGCCGCAGGAAAGTGTCAGTGAATTTCAAGAAAGCGTCTGTTGACTTCACGGGCTCGATGATGAAACCTAAGGAGGCCTGTGACGGACCATGACGGTGTCATCACCGGCCAGGAGAAAGGTCCACAGCGGCACCCCTCTGCCGTTCAATACGGATGTATTGTCCGAGCCATACTAGGAAAACGTCGTCTTTCCGTTTTTCTTCCTCGAGGTGGTCAGCACCACACACCTCCACCTACCGCCAGAGTTTTCGATGCTTCTGACAATGAAGCTTCCTTCGTTTGACGGTGAAGTCGCTCACCTAAAAATGTTGAGCTGGGCGCAGAGAGAATCAGACAAAGTGAAGGATCCAAACCGCTGCTGCTGCTGCCGCCGCCGCCGCCGCCGCCGCCGCCCCCCCCCCCCCCCCCCGCCAACACGCACGCGCGCGCCCCGCGCTTTTCGTTTGGGAGAAAAGACAATGGCAGTAAAACAGCAACATGTCGTATCTGGTCTTCTCACCGACTGTCACTTGAATCACGTCGGTGGAAACTTTGTGGTCTCTATTTCCTTGTTATTATTTCATAAGGTGGTTGGCAGATAGGCAGCTGTGGCAGAATCTCCCGTGTGCGCAAGCGTGCGTGTGTGCGTGTGTGCGTGTGTAGTGTGTGTGTGTGTGTACGTACACGGGCGCACAGGCACGCGGGCATACCCGTACACGCACCCACCATATCTATCCATTTTTACAGAAGGGGGAGAAGGGAGGGAGAGAAACACGTTGCCTCTCGGGCGCCCCCGTCCCGGGGACCTGACCCCCACACACAAGACTCGGGCGTGCGCCCCCGACCGGGAAAGGAACCGGCGACCTTCTGGGTCGCAAGCTGACACTCCATCCACCGAGCTCTGCCAGCCAGGCAGGGCCTATGTGCTCCTTCTGAAAGGTGTTCATCCAGGCGCATCTAGGCTGCCCCTCTCCGCACGCACCCTCACCCCCCACCCCGCACCTAGCCCGCGAGCTGTCTTCTCCGCTGACCGGTTCCTGGCGTCTTCTTCCCCCTCGTGCCCGCCCGCCCCTAACGCGCCCCGCCCACTCTGGGTCCGGCCATCTGGTCAACCGCTGGTCTGGGGCGGGGGGGGGGGGGGGGGGACGATAAAAGCGGCGGCCGCCGGGCTGCGCGGGTCGCAGAACGCTCAGCCCTGCGCTCAGGGAGTCGGCCCCGTCTGGAGTCACGGCAGCAGAGGGGGACTCTGGAGAAATCGGGCCGTCACGTCTCCTCTCTTTCTTCCGTCCGAACGGGCCCGGCACCGGGACCTCTGCCGCGCCCGCCGAGACTCGGGCAGAGATCGCGTGCGAGAGCGACCCGGACGTCTCCATGAAGGGAAGCACACATCCTCTGTGCCCGGATAGGTTTGTGGTGGTGGTGGTGGTGGTGGTGGTGGTGCCGCCGCCGCCGCC